>JAGFPH010000222.1:212045-241844 GCA_018207615.1 Philaenus spumarius | reverse complement strand
TGGTAAATAAATGCTTTAAATATTATTCCTTTAAAAAGAAACTTAAAGACAAAAGTAGTATTACAGATGTAAACCTAACCTAAAATTTAAATTGATAAATAGTATTATGTTTATAACTTAAAATAATTACCAAGTTTGCATATAATAATTAATATATAATAATTATTCTTTGAAAATAGAAATGTGATTTAATAATCTGAAAAACTAATTCCAAAGTATAAAAACCAACTTGTATCGTAAAATATGAAATTTTAGTTGTAAACAACTGATTTTTGTACTGTAAATTTGCTAAGTATTTCACTATAATTAACTAAGTGTAGGTCTTTGTAAAATAACCATCGTTAATAAATGATATATTAAAAACTTAACTTAAACTTTCTTAAAATTATGAAGTAAAAACGCAAAATATTTGATAGGTCAATTATTGTAAATAGTTGGCTATGTATGCTTACTCACATTGTAAGTTTTAATAATATTTTACTCACAATAAATACGGTTTTGGACTTTAGGATTGTAATGGTAATTTTTTAAATTATTTCTTAAAAAATTTTAATTTTAACTAAAAAATCTAATACAAATTCCAAAGAATAAAATCAGCTGTTAATGGAAATCATATGACAGTTTAGATGTAAACATCTGATCTGACTCCTGCTTACTTAGAACATTTTCCTAACATATAATTATTAATATCAAAAAGTGTGTGATGAGTTGTATTTTGAACTTCTAGCGTGCTTTGGAAATCAACTCCTATAAAAGCGAGTGTACGTCCGTACGTACATGCATACGTACGTGAGTAACATATAATATAATAGCTGATTTTATAAATATGAGTTATATAACTAGGCTAATAATGTATGCGTTATAAGAGAGTCGTTTGGTTTCAAATCCAGCTACAAATATTTGATTTGAAGTTATAAACTGTAAATAAATACAACCTTTATCATCAATATATTTATTCGTTAATACGAATTTAAAGAAGAATTATCTATTTGTTTAACTTCGGAAACATTCGTACATCTTCGTATAACAAATAAACATATGTATTCGATTATTAATTTCTTCACTATAATATTAATAACTACTTGATCATCTATCAATATGAAATAAAAAGCAATAAAAGATAATATTTGTATCTTTCTTTAAATATAATATAATAACGTATATAAATAAAAAATTTTAACAAAAAGGCCTACAGTTTTATAATCCTTATCATTACACATTTACCGAGTTAAAAATTCCCGTCAGCATAGTTAGGTAGGTCTAGAAAAGTCTGTTGTTTTTAAATAGTATTTTTTTTAAACGATGTATTTCTGATGTGTAAGTAATTAATCTGCCTGTGATTTTTCACGGGGGCTTACTAGTGTAAACATAACCTAAACTGTCAGATAACATTGCAATATATAAAATCAGCTGTTAACGCAAAACATATGACGTTAAATTCAATTATTAATATTTTATTTTTCATAAAAATACAAACACTTAATATTTAATTTAAGCTAATAATATATGTTTGTTGTTATATTGCTGTGGTAGTTCAATCGAAATAGTGTAGAACTTTTTTTAAATAAGATATGGCTTTGAAACACATATTTCTAGGTTTCTCTACTGAAATGATTATAATAACTTAGGTGCCGTTGGAATTCATTTCTTGAATACTTTTTAAAAATATAAAAAGGAATCGTTTTACTTTTTGAAAAAAACTAATCTAGAAAAACGACCAGCTTACCAATAATTAAAGAAAGTTCAAGTTTCAAAATATGTCCTCCATTTAACCCGGTGAACCCGGGTATGTAAGCTATTATTCTATAATTATTCTAGAAAACTCAACTAAATATAAGTTGCCTGCTAAGTGACAAGTTCTGATGATTACATTCGCTTAATTTAAAGGTTATCTCTTTGAAACGAATTCATGACGTCTTGGATTATTTTTAATTTTACACAAGACACTGGTTTCTCAAGACGATTGTTAGCACTAAAAACTTGAGTTTTTTCGCAGCAACACAAGAAGTTTGCAAAGAAATACTTGAACGCCCGAGGGCCGCAGCTTTTCTCGGACAATCTCGTGCCTTCTACAATGGCTGCCATTAATAGAAAATATTTCTGTTTTGTCTTGCAACAGCTCTGTGGGATTACACTCTGTCACAGGACGACAAATTGTTGCATTTTTTATTAAAAACTAACTAAGATATCACTTAAACTTGTAGCCTAGGCTTGGTGACATTTGAGATTAGTTCGTGGGACGATTGTCAAACTCTATACAGATTTTAATAATGGTGTAGTAGACCTAGAATATGAGGTTCTAAAAATATATCTTAGGGACATTCAATTAATTGAATATGTCTCTTAAATTCAAAAAATCTTAATTTATGTTTTATTATTTTGACGCCACTGTCAAGGCAATTCTAAAACCATTAAAATTATATAAAATATGATTAAATGATATGAGTTAAATGATATAAGTTATTATGCTTCAATTATTGTAGTTCTTGCATCACTGAAGATGGGCGACATTGTCGTTGAAACGTGTTTCACTAAATAAACGTATTAGAACGCAAAGTTGTACCCTAATAAAATCATCCACACTTTTTATAACATACCTACAGTTAATCTAGGCTTGAATGTAGGCGTAACGGGCATTTAGTTATAGGAACCCAAATTAGAAAATAACCCAAATCAGAAATAAATAAATTAGAAATTAATAATTACAAATTCTAATAAACTACTGAATAAATGAAAACAAGAAAATATTCGTGCACCTTTTGCGTTAAGGAACACTTTCCTGCCAATTTAATCTTTGTAAGAATTCTATTTTTCCAAATCTAGAGAGCTGTACAAAGAACAAAGGAACTGTTAACTATTATAGCGGCCATAACATTTTTATTTATTGTACATTACATTTTGTTTGGTTGTCTCTTACCATTTTTATAATTTGAATCTGGAATTACAACAAAACTTTACGTAGTACACCCTGTATAGAGATATTCATATTTTACAATATATTATCCTCCTGTAAGGCAGAACACTGTTTAAAAATGCATGTATTCACATACATAGATCTATAAACTGTTAGACATATGGTAAGGGTCCAACGCATTTAAAATTCATACCTGTTAATGCATAAATTATTCAATCATCTTTCAAAGGCTACCGGTACAACATGCATTCTTGCATTTGTAAATACGGTGTCTTTTCTTATACTCAATGAAATAAAAATGTCCGTCTATTTGTATAATAGAACCTCTGCCAAATTATTTTACATTATAAATTTATGAAACGTAATATTTCCATAGTTAAATTAGTTTTACAAGAAATCCAAACGGAAACAATTAATTGTAAACTGACAACCATTGCATTAAGGATAGGCCTACACCAATTAAAACCGCCCACAATGTAGGCTATTTGCAACGATCTCATCTTTTAAATCCAACTCAAAAGACGGTTTCACCAAACAATGCGTTGATTAGTTCCATTCCAAGAAATGTTTAAATTAACCCGGGCTCAAATCAAAGCTGTTGAACAATTTTACACGTAAATATCGCAAATCTAATCATTGTATAATTTTAAGATCGAGTTGCCATGGTAATAGAGTGTGGTCTGCAAGATTGAGAAGGCATTGTCTTGTAGAATCCATATTGCAAGTACTTCCAGTAAGTCCTAAGTAAGGGAACAAAGGGCCTATATAAGGAATTATTGCAGAGAATTGTGAATTGTGCAATCAAGGGTCTTCAATTGTTAGCTCTAGTCCGACAGTTCGATTTATCAACCCATGTTCAACTTAGTTTACTAAACGTTGGTTGAAGTTGAAACGCTGTTTAAATGTGTCTTTGTGTAAGTCGAATTGAACTTTAAATACCCCATAGGTCCATGCTCGTTTTTAAAACAGTAATAGTGGAATTTTGTACGTATGATTTTTTTCTAATTTAAAAATTACTTAAAATTAAAATAACACACATTTACTGATGCTTCAAATATTGTAATGTTTGGTTGTTAATAAGCGGGGAAAGCCTCAGTTTGAGAGCCTTTTATTGCGAATAGTATCTAAACCGTTACTTTACACAACCGCTGATAAAACGGGCAAAGTTTGACAATTAAAACTAGAACATTTCGGCTGCAGCTGGTTGCGCGGGAGAAGGTGTTATTTAAAAGAAATCATATCTTGGATCTCATAATACAAAGGGTTGCATTAAAAGTAAAACAAGAAACCTTCATAGGATCGCTCACTTGTCTCTGACAGTATGCCATTCAGCAAACCCTTGCAGTTCGATTTCTAAAAATACTGCATCTAAATAAAAAAAAATATATATATATATATATTTGTAGTGAAACATTAAAATTACGACATAGGCTATATATATATGTGTATTTTTTTTTGTCATAGAGTTAGTATATTGAAAATATAACGTGTTAATTCGTCGCAGGTATTAGTATAACTTCAAATACGGCTGACTGTGGAATCATTACAAACTAGCAGTAAAGTTTTTACTTTTCTTCAGCCACAAAGGATTAACAATTTCAGTAAAGACCTAACTATACAGTTCCCGATTTCAGTACTGCAAACTAAATTTTATGAAAATTAATAGAACCGTGTTACTCAAGAACAACTGAAATATTTTCAGCGAGTTCTGAGATTACTCCCAACACACGTACAAATTTAGTTCTCCGTACGCGTGTAGTATTTGGCAACTTCAGACTTAACCTCTTCAACATTGTTATTTCCTAAACAAATGATTCATTAGGCCTACACTGTGCTGAGAAATAGAGAGAAAGTGTTGCTATTTTCCCGTGGTTATTTCCCACATTGCGCCCATTAGCACGGTCTAGCTTAGTGCATTCTTTGTGCGTTATTTTAAGCAGACTAGACGCATATTTCGACTTTACCTGGATATATAGAGTTACTAGAGTGTTGGGGCTATACTATTGGGGCTCTAGAACACATTTTCGGAAAGGCCACACCAGTGAGATACCTACTGTTACATTAAAACATTTTAGTATGAAAAGATATGCCGTAAACTATTATTTTAGTATCCTGAAAATAGAATATAAAGAAGAACTTTTCAGTTTTAATCAGATTTTATACATTTGTGGTATATTTTATCAAATGAGTTACATAAAATTCCAGCAACGTATTACATGAAACTCATTACAAAGTGGTAAACAAAAGTATTCGGAAAACAAAGATGCACGGAGCAATAGCACGTAAAAATGATGAAAATTAAATCAAATTTGTCTTAAGGGGCGCTACCCTGTCCGCCATATTGAATCTTATTCTCATAAGATCAATGCTACAGAATAAGTCTTTTTTTCCGTTAATTCGTGGAATAAATTTAAAAATTTGTTTTTATTTTGAAGTACTGTCATATGCGGATGTTGATTGCCGAATATATTTTCAAAACCCGTTTTATTGTTTTCATAAACGTATGATATAAATAGCAAAAAATAGTAAACTTTATTAATTTTTTACTCAGTTACAAAAAGAGATATTGCAAAAAAACAATAGCAATCAACACCCACAATCTATTTGACTTTAAGAAAACAAAATACAGCTTTCGATTTTTAACAAAAACAACACAAAAATATGCTTAATAGTGAAGGTATGTTTTGGTTATTTAACATTGAAATTGGTACCCAACTTCGCCGTTTTGAATGTAGGGAGCCGAGCCTTAATATGGATCAAGTAGTTAAATGAGTAGCCTATGCATATACATTTTCATTGCGTGGTGTAAAAAGTGTGTTTTTTACAAGTTTTGAGCGTTTTAATTTACGTGTTTTCAATTTTCTGCAGCATTTTATTTAAATATATTAACATTTTTCTCTTCAAAGCCTTTAAATTTGTGGATACAATTTTGAAGCACATTGGTTCTTTTATTTCTTGTATTTCATCAGTTTGTATAAATGATTAAAAAAAAATATATTTTATATTCTCAGAGGAGCCATAAAAAACAGAAAAATTTGCGTATTTGTTTATTCAACTCAAAACTTAATCATCCGAATTTTAGGTATTTCCTGTTGCGTTAAACATTTTATTCAGACTGATAAGGGCTTGCTTAAAATAGTACGGTACCGGTATTTATTGAAATTCTTCAATGGAAATGAGGCTGTGCAGTAGTTTCAAAAGCGAAACTGTATTTGGAAAAATATAGTTTGGTTGGCTTTTACGACTTAGACTATGTTAACGACAGACGAAAACAACTCGCCTTCTACGGAGCTGTGCCATTTTTAAGAATGGTTTTTTTATTTTAGAGGCAAAACCAAAGACTATTTTCTTTGTTGTTAATATTAAGTAGGCAAGTATTTTTCTGTTTAATATAGGTTGTACTTAAGTTTGTAAACTGCGTATATGATTAAAGTAAAACATTCAGTGGTATGTTTCTGGATTATATAAGTTATTGGACCTAACCTCAGAATCAGGAAATTTATAAATATGTTAGCTTTGCAAATTTAAACTTATCTGGTCAATAAGCAGTTTAAACCTAACCTAAATTATTAGAGTAAACGTAATTTAGGGCTTAGCTTAACAGCATACATTAGGTTTTAATACTAAAAACATAATAAAATATAACATGTTCATTGAACTAAATTTGCTTATAAATATATTATAAGCCTATTTACTCGAAAGGTTTGGTTCTTTTAACTACGGTATTCACATTAATCCGGTATTGTTTACGAGATAGACCAGCCGAGATTCACGTGTGGGAATTTTTTAAATTTTAAACTTTTCAATAACTGCTCAGCTGGAAGAGAACGCTTAACGGATCAGTAAATGATTTAATTCAATCAGTACAGTAAGTCAAATCCTTAAATTCAAATAACAACTAAAATAAAGGGCAAAACAAACAAAATATATTCATCAAGACTAAGTTTCATCGACTACTTCTTTAAATAAGCCGTGTCCATTATGACATGACAAAAGTAAAAATTAACTAACACAAAGTCACATACAAACAACAGTACAACTTCAGGCAACAAATCCTCAACAACAGATCAACCTAAACTAAGTTGAACATGGATTGATAAATCGAACTGTCGGACTAGAGCTAGCAATTGAAGACCCTTGATTGCACAATTCACAATTCTCTGCAATAATTCCTTATATAGGCCCTTTGTTCCCTTACTTAGGACTTACTGGAAGTACTTGCAATATGGATTCTACAAGACAATGCCTTCTCAATCTTGCAGACCACACTCTATTACCATGGCAACTCGATCTTAAAATTATACAATGATTAGATTTACGATATTTACTTGCAAAATTGTTCAACAGCTTTGATTTGAGCCCGGGTTAATTTTGAACATTTCTGGGAATAGAATCAATTAAATCATTGTTTATTGGTAACGTCCGCGTTGGGGATTTTAAGTTGGCTTTTCAAAGATGTGGATGATGAAAACAAATTTTATTGCAGATAGTCTTGGTTAGCCCTTAGTAAAATAGTTGCAAATTTTCGATCTTCTCGTAACGCCATTCATGTAAAAGTTTGGAAACTTCAAAATATTACAATTATAAGTTGATTGTCACCCAAAATAATTTAGCAAATGTTTTGTTACACTTACAGACAGACGGACGCTTTAATTCTTTGATTATAAGAAAGGGTATTGTGTTTGTATAAATGCAAGAATGCATGTTGTAGCTCTTGAAAAATGATCGAATAATTTATGCATTAACGGGTATGAATTTTCCATGCGTTGGACCCTTTCCATAAGTCTAACAGTTTATAGATCTATGTGTGTGACAGTTTTCCGTCCTATACAGAAAGTAATAGTTAATTCAAAAGTCACACCTGTATATACAGTGTTCAGACATGACACTTTGAACTCAACAAAATGTAAAACACGCACCAAAATAAGATTATGGAAATATTAAATTGAAAGCTACATATTAGTTTTCTCTCTAATATTTATTTTCCTTAACATCTATACTTAATGCTGGTAAACTAATTAAAACGGGGGAGCAACGTATAGCACAGGTAAATCTATAACCAGTAACTAAGTTCGAACCCACGCAACCTCTATTGGAAAGTCCCAACTATAGAAGACTCAACTAACGTATTTAGCCTCCAATATATGATAATATTTATATTACCTCTAAATATCCTTGTGGTTTATTTCTCAGTAAATTAATTTACAGGTTTGTATTCTGTTCAGTTATTGCCTTAGTCACGCTGGTTTTGTTTAACCTTTACTGTAACCCCTGTTATATCAAACACTTAAAATTTGATTTAGACATCTAATATGTTCATCCAATTTACGGCTTATGCATTATACATTATTAATCTAAATTTATCTACAATAAAGATTACATCAATCTTATGACGTCAAGTTCGTAGGAAAAATAGCGAAATTTACAAAAAACAATCCTAATTTACGCATACAAATAATTTATAAAAAATACAAATATAATATTTGGCCATTCAAAATAAATAGCTCAGCTGTTAAATTTTTAGAGTTGGTACAATAATTAGCTGCTTAGCCCACACCTCTAATCTGGTATGTATGCTAATTCAGTGACTACCCATCAATAGCTGATTTTATACTTTTAAATAATTACGCTCGGCCTCAACTTGTTTCAATTAATGTAAATAGAATAACACATAATGTTGAGAAGGTTCATACCCAGCACAAAATAGTAGACAGAAGGCTAAATGTTTTTGGTTATTACAAATTGATTCTCTTGAAAAAACTAAAAAAAATGGTTCCTTATTTATAACAAGAACGAATTCGGGGATGACAGCAGCGAGTAAGGCATTTTAGAGGAGGTGCAGCAGAGCACTCTTTCATACTGCCTTCCATATATTTTCTGCCAAATTGGTCGAAGTGTACGGTACGGGTTGAAACAAACAATATCGCATGTGGTAAGCCAGCTATAAGTTGAACACAATTATAAAATCAATACGCCGAGTTGCCGGTCAGCCAATTATCAGCTGTTTACACATGCAACTCCGCGAGTTGTAGCTTACACCGCGCTCTGGCGGTAAGACGCTCGATTACGTTGTTAATCTTGAAGCCAACTTCATAGAAAGTTTACATTGTTTCACATATAATCAGGGTTACTTTAGACGTATGTTTATAACTCGCTTCGCTCACCATCCCCGGCGGCGACCTATGGCGAAGCAAATGCAAACAGATTATTGTCCTCATTACAAATACTCGCAAAGATTTTCTTGTTTTCAACTTGACAAGTTTTTTAAGATTTATAAAAAAGTACAAATTGAACAATGTAACGTTGCAGGCAGTTTTATTAAAACCTATGCGAGCTCTGGTTTAATGAAAAGGAAAGGCTTGCGAAGTTGAAATCAAGAAAATCTTTGCGAGGAAATATAAACGTTTGAAATTCTTTTTATAGATGAATCAGTTCAGGCTTTCAATTGGGAAGAGTAAGAAAAGGTGGGTGGCTACTGTGGTCAAAGAAGAACGTGGCCATATTTTCGACCTCATTACTTTCATGGGCCGAAACGTTTCAGATATGGGCTTGTTTTTCACATTAACGTTTTCGTGGGATCTGTTTAATGTTTCTAAATTGATGTTTGTTCTTTTGAAATATTTAAACGTTGGGTCTAATCCATTTATAAACATTTCAGATTAAGTAACATGTGTACTTTGTATAGTCAACTACAGTAGTGGGAACAGTTTAATACACACTGATTTATGGATTAAGATAGTTAGGATTAAGTTACATTTTTTATTCAGAATGAGGATTCAAATTAGGTTGTAATACATAAGAAATGACAAATTATTCAATGCATGATGAGAAAGTTTACAAATCTCACACAGTTCAAAAAATACCCAAACCAGATATAAGGACTTCGGATACAAGGTTTCAGATTTTACAATACTCATTCCCTAAGACTTACCACGACTCCGCCTTCAAGGCGAGTCCTTCATAGTATTGATGAAGTAAGATTAGCACCTTTTGATCCCTGTGTCATATTTGAATTGTTTATTGTAAACCTTTCAAATTTCGTATATAACATCATTATATAGTAATCCTCAATCTATGTTCTAAGTTTCATAACTTATCATAAAGGAGAGCAAAAGTTGAGATAATGGGTAGAAACAGCGAGGATTTGTGTTTTACAAACTGCATGCGTTAGGGCGAGCCTTGATAAAGTCGAAATCAAATGCTTTAGTTTAGAATAAGTAATGTTTGTAGCTAAATGTCCATTCTAGTTATAGTTCTTTCAAACAGGATTTTAACCTAAAAAACATGAATTCAAATTGTGAAATTCTAAATCAGCTGTCTATGGAAACATACTGCAGTTTAGTAATTAGCTGATTATTGTATAACACTGGCAATCTTTCAACAGATGAACTATATTGTTGTTTTAGGAATATTTATTAATTGTCTGAAATTATTTAAATAATTCTGTAGTTTCTCCTCATAAATAAAGCCTTACACTTAGAATATACAGGAAATGAGTACATAGCCCTCACACAATTTTATTTACCAGTTTAAAATACATCTCCCTATCCTATCAGTGGTTAGGGGTACAAAAAATTAAAAGTATGTAATCCAAAATTACCTGTGGACAAAACCGACCCTCTCAATAATCCCCCAACAATTACGACAGAGAAAGAGAAAGTGGGGGTACAAACATGTTAATGTTTTGAACAAATATTTAAACGCATTTAACTACTTGTGACGGCATCATTAGGCCCATGTTGTTAATGATACAATAAATCTAACATTTCTGGACAATGTGTAACTGGACATCTGCCCTTCCTGTCTTTATGCTATTAGTGAGCGCGCGTGTGATCAATTTACAAGCGTGAGTTGCCAACAACGTAGGTTTTAGTGAACTTTGAAGAACAGGTTTGATATTCTGTATCAAATAATTGATTAGTCTTTAGTTTGTTATCTTTTCTTTTCATTTGTTGAACATAAATAAACCAGATTTCAAAACTTCGTGGTAGCCAAAATGGTTTAGTATCTTTATCATATTTTAGGGTTACTGTATTTATTCTTGTTTCCTGAAACTGGATCCACACCAATAAATATTTGCGTCCTGTGTTGAATGTGGCGTTCGCCCATAATTTTTGTTTATACAGTATATATATATTTTGCACAATGCACAAGCTGTGAGCGGTATCCGATCAAATTTGTTACTCTTTTTTGTAAATTTATTTATTTTTTCCGTTGAACATCTATGTAGAATTAAGAATTACATTCTTGTATTTTGTAACAGTTTCACTTTTTATTTCTTAAAAATGTAAATAATTACTAACAGCTTATTATTTTACCGACCTACTTTTCGGTGGTGGTTTTAAAATAGAATTAACTTAGCCTATATTTGCTAATTGGTTTTTCAGGTTTTAAAATTTAGGGGTTTTCATTGGACTCCGAGAATTATTAATTCATATTTTTGAAACGTTGAGTGTAATATTTGTACATAAAAATAATGACAAATTTCCAAATAAACAAATATAAAGATATGAACAATAAATACGGTACATAAATAAATAAATCATAACAAACCAATACAAATGTTTAATCCAATAACAATTTGCTGTATTTTTATATATATATAACTCTCAAAACCACGAAAGCTGAACATGATTTCTTTACTATTACTTCAGACTTAGTAATTGGGATGCCGTCTTTCTACGATTTAAACACCATAGTACATAGAATATACCTTTTTACATCTGTGCAACACTGAAATATGCCGCGCCTTAAACTCCTTTGATGTTGTCGTCAGATCGCGTGCGTTGAATGTGACAAATTTTTTGGGGAAATTCGTACGTCAACATTCACGAAAATTTGTTCGTCAGTAGATAAATTAACCGAATTCGAAGCAAAAATGTATTGTTGTGAACCCGGCTTCAGACGGCTTCACGGTAAATTTGTATAGCAAGCGTGATTATATTACAACAAATTAAAATATAGTGATTGGTTAGAGTTATGTCTCGAGAGCCGTAATACGTAAATCTATTGTAAAATCGTATGTTATTAAATAGGCCTAAGGAAAATTTGTAAACACATTTGTTTTCTAAAACAACTCTCACGGGTGAAAAGTACGAAAAATGCTTGTTTCGAATATAAAGAACATAATGTGAAAAGAAATACAACTGTGGTATCTTCTCCGTGATAAACGTTAATTTTACTGTACACTCAAAAATTTGGTCTGCGATCTTGGAACCGCCATGTTAAATGTTACTTTATCATTTTACAGTAAGATGGTTATGCGGTACATAATTTCAATACAACATTGCAAGAGAAACTCAATAGTGAAACTGCGCATTTATAAGTCAAACCGTTTTGAAGATATTCCCTTTGAAAACAAATAATAAATAAAATTATATTATAAAAATAATGCGTAATATGTGATGAAGTATTGAAGATAATTAAGTACAATATAGAAAGTCATTAACAAAGATAAAATTAATTATGATACTTTATTCAACGATAAGTAACAATGTAATTATCTACAAAACTGTTTGACATAGTAAAACTCAGTGTAATGTAACTTAAAACATATGTTTCCGTTGCAGGTAGATGAAATGGGGTCCCCACACTACAGCCTCAGATGGAACAACCACCAAAACCATCTTCTGACAGCATTCGACTCGTTGCTGCAGAACGAGACACTGGTGGATGTCACATTAGTCTGTGAGGAAACCAGTTTCAAGGCGCACAAGGTTGTTCTATCCGCTTGCAGGTAAATTGATAGCAATTAATTATGCTAATTTTATAACCAGCAAACAATGAATCAGTTGTTCAAACGCCAATTCATATGATTGTAAACTACATTTAGGCATTATCAATGATTAACACTATACATTTAATTTGGATTATTCTATGCTTTTTCTAGAAATACCATGTCATGCCAGAAATTAAAGTTTTGGTATAACAGCCATATTTCATCAATTTCCTATAAATTAAACTTCAAAACGTTAATGCTATAATTTTTATTTTTCAATTATAAATAATAGTAATCTATAACATATTTGCGGGATACTACTCACTACCACAAAATCTCCGGATCCACAGTGCCTACAGACAAGAACTTAGGCACCTAGGTGCTCGCCAAAGAAAGGATGTTTGCCAATTGTTTGTCTAACTGCGAAACCAGATAAAAACGGTGTACGGTAGCCTAAAAAACTATATTTCTTCCAAACCACAGTTATCAAATTCGGAAATAGCCTATGTGCCTCTTGAGTGTCATAGAGTAGACAAATACGTTTGACAGTTAATATACACGTAACCACAAATTACGTGAACTACTAGAAAAATATAAACTATAGCGAAGCACGGACATTCATTAGTCCCATATATTATATTGAACTGGTAAGTAAGATTACGTGGAAACTGTGCACTCACTGCATTTGTATTACATACCAATCAAAATGATAGTAGGCGGCCTAAAGTTGATTAGAGAAATACTGAAATTTGAAAATAACGTAAAAGAAAACTTAGGCCTACAAATAATTTTAAAAATGTTCATTAAAATATTTATTTGTTCCATTTAAAATTCATAGCTGATGAGCTAAATCAATCAGATGTGATTTAATATGTTCTATGTCTATATGACAATCAGATGTTTACTTCAATACAATTACAGTGTAATTGAGCTGATTTCATACCAAACTATTATAACACAACTTGTATTTATAATTTTACTTTCTCACTATACTATAGTATAGAGAAAGTATAGTGATCGCAAAAAAAATCGATGTTGAGATTTTTGTTGAAATATCCGTTTTGGGACCACCTGAGTCCAAAAAAGTGTTTTTTACAAAATGTCTGTCTGTATGTATACAAAGCTAGAGCAAAATCTACTGGATCGATTTCAATCAAATTTACACCAGACATGTCAAGTAGGCCTGTATGGGTGCACGAAAAACGATTTTGAAATTTTTTGAAAAACAATCCCCTTTTAGGCAAAAAACCCCCAAAAAAATCTGTTATTATTTTTTTATAAAAAAACAGCTTTTACGATTTTGATCAAATTAGGCTTATTTGTAGCCTTTAATGTACCCTACCATATTCAAAATACCGCATCTCTCTAAAAATTCTTGTTTAGCTAATAATAATAATAAAAACTGATTTTTGGGGGTTTTTTGGCCATAAAGGGGTTTGTTTTTCCAATTTTTTCAAAACCTTTATTCGTGCATCTGTACAGGCCTAATTGACGTGTTTGGTGCAAATTTTTTCGAAATCGATCGAATAGTGTTCTCTCTAGATAATAATAATGCGTTAATCTCCTACTTTAATAAAAAATCACCTCTCCTACCCCACCCTACAATTATGAAGTCATTGTGAATCTGTTTAATAATTTAAATATGTTTGTGAGAAAGTATGTGCCAGTTTCTGGTACCGTTTATTTGGTTAGTTTTGTATTTAGGAGTTAGTAGGCCTAAGCCATGCTAGTTATTTAGGTGTATATTTTAACTCATACCATAAACTTTTTATTTAGATATTAAATAATATTTACTATCTCACCTCTTGTCAAAAGAAACATGCAATTACAGTATGTAAACACAGATTATTTGAAACTAAAATTGTTTTGTTTTTAATATAGGCCTACGTGTATAATTTAAGTCTATTATTGAGGGGTGTCGTCCCTTGGCATTTGTACATTTCATACCATTTTGAGTTTATTTCTCGACTTGCGATGTCTGTAGACTAGCGTATTAATTAGCCTATAAGCAGTCTCGATGAACGTGTCTTCGATAAAAATCAATTTTCTCTAAAAGTAATCATCCGATTTGTATGAAATGTATATACATAAACAGTAAATGTATAAATATAATATAAAAAATATATATCTACGGTAATCCTATACTCTAATACGAGCAATATCTGTTTGTTTGTTTGTACGTATGTTTGTACGTACGAGCAATCTCGAGATCCAGCGGAAGGATTTTGCTGAAAGTTTGGGATCAGAGGCTTTTGGGTCTAAAAAAATCGATTGGTGAAAACCACTACCTCAGGAAAACTCGTATTTTTCTAAACAACTCATTTGAAAATTAAAAATTTTTAACATTGGGCTTATGGAGTTTAAAATCATTACATATGTTTATTGACTATAATAATAACAGTAATCAGCTTTTTCCTATAATATTTCCATTAGCAGCTGATTTCAACACCAAACGTAACTAAATAAACGGTATCAGTTAACTGACACAAACTTTCTCCCAACTTACTGTAGTCAAAATAATATTGTTTTTAATCATTTTATTTACTACTTTTTAGAACAAAACAAAAAAATAATACTCTACCTACGTCAATCGTATAAAAAATTTAATGTCCCAGGCGGGATTCGATCGCGCGACCTTTGAATTACTGGGCGACCTCGCTACCGTTGTGCTACCCATGCGGCCGTCACCGTGATGCTAGATTGACAACATAAACTTGTTTATTTTTTAACATTTCCCCATAATTATGAAACGCCGAAGTTTTGATAAAAGCGGGTGGTGTCATTTTGTTTGGCATCTTAAGCACTATAAATACTGAAAATTTGATCAAAATCGTTAGAGCCGTTTTTGAGAAATTTGCATTTTTGTCGTTTTTTATGGGTTTTTAGGGGTAAATTACCCTTAAAAATTAAAAATTCCAAAAAATGAAAAAACGCCTGGAGATATTAGGGTTTAGTACCTACATACCAAATTTCATGAAAATCGGACCAATAGTGTCCCCTCTGGTCGTGTATACATACTGACACACTGACAGACAGACACCACGTTAAAAACACTTTTTTGGGTTCAGAAAGCACCAAAACAAAAAATTCCACTAAAAATATTTTTGGGTTCAGGGAGCACCAACACAGATAATTGCACTAAACAATTTTTTGGGGTTCTGGGAGCACCAAAACAGATAATTCAACTGAAAATTCAAATTCGAACATTTTTACGAAAACAATACTTTCTCCATATACTACGTATAGGGTGGAGAAAGTAAAAATTATTTTTGTGCTATTATTAACCGTTCTAAAACCCTTTTCACCAGTTTCTGCATTCTATATATTTCTATAAAGGTAATATAAATTATCTAATGATTATAATTATTATTTGTTATTTCTAAAATAAATAAACAAATTCAGTATGTGATTCGTATTTGCATACATTTTCTAAAATAAGTACTGAGCTATGCTCGCTCGGTCGCCCAGGTATTTTAAAACTAAATAGACAAGCAACTTTATGAACGCATAATTATCAATGAATAATATGTTTTTATTAAAAATTGGTTATAAATATGTGTTATAAATAATA
The DNA here is from genome assembly GCA_018207615.1 of Philaenus spumarius. Classification (NCBI taxonomy): domain Eukaryota; kingdom Metazoa; phylum Arthropoda; class Insecta; order Hemiptera; family Aphrophoridae; genus Philaenus; species Philaenus spumarius. The sequence continues at coordinate 225,641 of JAGFPH010000222.1, read as the reverse complement.
TAAATAATAAATTTACACATATAATATAAAAAAATTAAAACTCTACGACGATATTTAAGCACATACATAGGCCATGAATTTTATAATTCTAGGCCACAACACAGTAGTGTTAAAGTTTACTATCATACTCCGAAATAAAAGCGATAACATCTCACAAACTATCGCATATATTATTTCTCAAGACCATTTTTTTGTCGGTACGCCATAACTTCCTTAATATATCATCAAATTACATAAATAAGGCATCATTTTAAAGTTTCCTTAACCGTTACACCGGAAAAATAGACAAACAGCTTAAAATTCATGTTTTAATAACAAAAATTGATTAAAAAACTTTTATATTATACTTTGTATGTTCCTAATGAAAGGCGCCATCTATTAACCATCTGTTTAACTAGCATGACAGCTGTTAGTTAGATTGTTTACACTGTAAGATTGTATAGGGAAACTGTTATTTATAAACCAATGTAAATAAATAAACTTAATTAACAGGATTAATCAACGTGTTAAATCAGGTAAATGTAGGCCTACTCCGAACTTGCGAAATATTCGCACGGGTCAGCTAGTTTATCTTTTATTTTGACTATCTTGATTAATTATTATGTCAGTTATTAAGTTATATTTATATTTTGTACTGGGCTTGCGGATTCCATCATTATGTTTCGATTAATAAAACCATATACAAACGCGTAAGTAGGCCTATAACAAGATTAAAAGATGTCACTTTTCGAGACTTCGGCTCGTGTTTTGTTTAAATACTAAAAAATGTGACGTTTTTGTCACGCACGTCACGTTGTTGTCACGCTAGAAAGCTCAAAAGCTTTTCAACTCTCCGCAATAACATTACGAAGATTTTGGCACCACCAGAAGTTTTCTACGACGTCTGTGAGTGCTCGTATCGTGTCCACAGGCAGATAGACACGCGGACACAAAATTTTACCTCCACTGTTTATTACTTGTCTCGAAGTATTCGAGGTCTCTGAACACGAATACAAAATTTTAGAATTTTCGCAAAATTTCAATACTTTGGCATTTAATGCGAGCCGAAATAATAATTGTTGCTCGGAGTGCCGGATAGATGTGAAAACCAGACTAATGTTTATGATTTTAATTTACAAAAATTATGAAATTTTTATTTTTGATACTACAATTAATTTTAAAATCCCAAACAAAAATTGTTGTTTTTGAACAAAATCTTCTAAAATTCTGATAAAGCAACTGCTACTTCAGACTAAGTGACGCGTGTCTCGGTCGCATAGTTAAATCGTAGAGCGTAAAAGTTGGATGTCTCGGTCTCGCTTCTTAATTGACTGCCTCAGTCGTATGTTTCTGTCGGAATGGTACCTTTAGGCTACGACGGCAGCTTTCAGATTTCCCAGACCATATAACAATAACGAATTTAGAATCAGTCTTTTGTTTTAATATCCGTAAAATTAAGCCATTTCCAACTATACCCCACAGACACAGTTTACCATAAAATATTTATTTTTTATGTTACGAAATTTTGCCCATACCCAGTCCAAAAATTTGGTTGGACACAAATATTTATTGTATTGGAGGTTAGCATGTTTTATAACAATATCAAATTTCATTGTTATACCGAAAATTTGTTTTTCTAAATTTTAGATCATTACCCACATCAAAACTAAGAAGAAACGGACATAAACATAAGTCTACGTTCTAAAACAATTGGTTTCCATCTGCCATATTACGTTATTGAGACAAAAAACGCACATTATATTTTTTAATTAAACACTGTTGAAATTTGTATAGTTCTTAGAATTATAAAGATTCATTTTGAAAAAACGTAATCAATCGCTTTACTTTGCACATTTTAAAATGGCGTCCGTTTGAGATTAATATTAATTTCTGCCGCCCAGTTTACTGCACGAACATTCGACCAAAACTTCGGGACACTTTCGGACACGTCCTCGGTTGGAGAACCGCAATACCGAATTAAGAGATTCCTTATTACTTATTCTTGGTTTTTTGCGAATATTATTTTATTGTTTTGTTATTTTGTAGTTAAAATCGTCTTTTATTCAAACAGGAAGAAGCCTGCATGTCAATCAGTTCCCTTCCTTCACATTTAATAATCCTACCTAATTTTAGATTCATAGTCTATAATTTATTTTCATTATAAGTGTAGAATTAATAATAATGTCAAAAATAAGTAACGAAGATCCATCCTAATGTTCATCCTAATTGTCTACTTAACAAAACCCTAACCTACAAATCAGGAACACAATTTGTGTTTCAAAAAATAATAAACGGTACCAGGAACTGGCACATACTTTCTCACAAACATATTTAAATTATTAAACAGATTCACTGTGACTTCATAATTGTAGGTGGGTAGGAAAGGTGATTTATTAAAGTAGAGATTAACTAATAAATATTATTATTATTATCTAGAGAGAAAACTATTCGATCGATTTCGAAAAAATTCCATTAAACACGTCAATTAGGCCTGTATAGATGCACGAAAAAACGTTTTGAAAATTTTTGAAAAACAACCCCCATTATGGCAAAAAAAACCCCAAAATCAGTTATTATTATTGTTATTAGCTAAACGAGAATTTTTAGAAAGATGCAGTTTTTTTGCATATGGTAGGGTACATTAAAGGGTCCCAAAACGGATATTTCCACAAAAATCTCAGCATCGATTTTTTTGCGATTACTATACTTTCTCTATACTATAGTATAGTGAGAAAGTAAAATTAGCCATTGCTAAATTTTAAAACAATTACTTTTTTTTAATATTTTTGTTAATGTTGAAATGCGAATGAACAGCTTGATATATAAAGAATCTCCTTTTTATTTGTAATAAAATCAGCTGTCTATCAATAAAACGTGTATTCTTTTCGCTAGTGTATTCTTTTAAGGAGATTAACGATTTTGTAACTACCATTAAGAAAAAACTATTTAAAAAGTATTAATGGTTCATCTATGGATAAAGAAAGAATAATTGATATCGCTTGAGTTTAACCTTTGACTATTGTTTTTTCTATTTTATCCTATATACCAAATGTATGGGAGAGATAATTTTAGAGCTTATTACTCAGTAAGGGTGTAATGAATTGACCGTTGAATGCTTCATACAGTATATCACCATAAATACGAACAGTTTAAGGCAAACTCTAGTCATTTTGGCACTGTAGATAAGTAGGCCTATGTACAAAGATTAAGCACATTTTTTGTATATAGATTTTGTCAATGATAGGACAATTATTAATTCTCGTGTATATTTATGCTTTCTTTTTACATGTTGTTTCAGTCCATACTTTCAACGTATATTCGCCGAGACGCCTTGCAAACATCCAGTTATCGTACTAAAGGACCTCAGGGGCTGGGAGGTGCAAGCTATTGTAGACTTTATGTACAGGGGGGAGATCAGCGTCGGCCAGGAACAACTTACTTCACTGATCAAGGCTGCAGAATCATTACAGGTAATACAATCATGTAGGAATACTACGACCAAGCTGGAAAAAGGCGAAACAAAAAATATGTTAGAAAACACTTTGATTTGTACTTTATAACAACGGACGTCTAACAAGAAGTGTTACGCGTTTGAGTAAAAAATAAACAGCTGGCTACGTCTCCCTTTCCCGAGTCCTTACCGTAGAATTTGCAACATTCTGGGGTAGTAGAAGGATCGAGAAAATCGACAGTGACCGGCAGAAGTGTGTTCTTTCATAATTATTTCACGAAAAGTCTACGTCTTGTATTTTCTACACAAAGACAATGTCTGCATGTCGTGTTGAGCTGTACGGGTAAACCAAAGAATCGATTCATATGAAATTTTGCAGCAACATCCCGAATTGTATGTAGCTGTGCAACTGTGTCTTAGTTGTTCCGCGAATTAGATAAAATGATTTTTTAAATTAAAGAACAAAATCTGCATTTACTTTACATTGGTTGAATCAGCTTCTTTTAAACATTAACAGCTAATTTCGTCCTTTGAACCAATGTTGAGGTTAAGTTTGTATTTAGGAGTAAGCTTAAACATAATAATTTTATTTAGACATTAAATTTTATTTACCACTTAGGGTCATGTTATACGAACGCTGATAGCGCCGCGTTGGTAAAGCTGAAAACCGGGCGTTAAATTCCAAAGCTATACAGGACGTTGAAAGCGCAACGTTGGTAACGCGTCGATAACGAGGGTCATGTGTTATATACCGCGTGCATGAGGCGTTGTCAACGTCGCGTCACTCACTTAAAATATGGACACCATTCAGTTTGGCTGTCTAGGTGTATTACAAATAATAGAAGCATATGAGTAAGGCTAGACGTGGGCTACACTCCCAGTGATTTCAAATCGTGTATCAACGGAACAGTTGCACTGAATGTTTCAATGTTTATTGCTATAATCCTTTGAACTAACGTCATATAGAGGTGGCTGCTGTTCGATAGCGTAAATAAATGTGTTCGTGTCAAACATTTTGTCACTTTGAAGTACGCAATGATCGTTTTGAAAGAAACAATAACCACTACAATCAGGACAAAGTCGATACTTCTGACTACTGTGGTCCCTCTGGTAGCTGCGCTGCGAGTGAGCGTTGACTGCGTTCCGTATAACTTGGTTCGGCGTTGATAGCGCCGCAACGCTCAACGACCGGTTAACGTGGATTCGCCAGCGTTGGTGGCGCTCGTACAACATGACCCAAGGTAGTTCCATTTACCCAACAAGCCGAAGTTAACGCGGCTCTTATCAGCCACCCCTTAGGGTCATGTTATACGAACACTCAAAAACGCGGTGTATAACACGGGACCCGCGTTGTCGACGCGTTACCAACGTCTCGCTTTCAGCGTCCCGTATAACTTGGGAATTTAACGCCCATTTTTCAGCGTTATCAACGTGGCGCTAACTGCGCTCGTAGAACATGGATTTGAGGTTGTGATATTTTTAAACGTTCATAAAAGAGCCATCATGACTACCTGGTCATATGTTTTATACCCGGTTGTTTTGTTTTAAGAGACTCGTTTTTAAATGTTTGTAATATTGTACATAACGTATAAATATATGTTTGGGGAGGAAGATGAGGATTGATAAACAAAACTTCTACAAACTTCAAATTTTTGATATTATAAGTATGTACTGCTTAGATGTTACGTTCTCATATAGGTAAGCGTTTTACCAATAATCTACCTATGAAAATCACGAAAAAACATAAAAAATAAATCACATCATTCTCCTAACTGTAGGCCTACTACATATTATAATTGATGCAAATAATCACAGAACCAACACACAGACCTGAAATGTAGGCGGCCCTCATTGTGTGTAAGGTTGTTGGCCATTTCCATATCTAACCTAGGCAATCATAAACATAAATAAATAGCAATACAGTGAAATGTATTTTCTGTATATTGGCGAGGTTTAACTCAATGATTCGCTCGTCACGAAAACTCCGCAACCACAATAATTGGGTACCTAAAATTTGGTAGGTATTTCCTCATTGGGCTGTAGGGCCTGTAGGTGCTTGATAAGAAAAGCTGTGCCAATCCACCCATAGCAGCAACAAGTAAGAAACTATATTTCTTCCAAAACAAAACATCCACGACCCTCAAAATAAAAGCCTATTTGCCTCTCGGACATAGGTTCTGGGTTATGTAAAGGTTTTTGATAATAACAATATATTATGTAATTAGGAAAACTAAGAGTAAACGTAAGCGAAGCACGGGCATTCAGCTAGTTCCAAAAACATAATGTATATAAATATTGAATTAATTTAGAAAGCAGTGAATATATTTTTAATTTTGAAATTGATTCTTCAAATAAAGGTAGGCTTAAATTAATGATTTGATTCTATATTAATCATATTTACTACATTGGTTGCTTTAAATATGTATATAGAATTTAATGAAAACCTTGAAAAGCACGATTTATGTAGGTAAAATAAGAGCTGTCGTAGTTTCCATTATAGATCCCTGACTTTTCAACTCCATTAAAGGTGTACCAAAAATGAATTTAAATTAATGAATTACACCATTGTATTCGATATTTTGTGTCCAGTATGGAGCGTGCATGCAAATCAGCAGAAGAAGGGCTTCGAAGTCCATCACGGTCCCGAGTCGAACATAAATATCACTCTGTAATGAGTACTTCAAAGATACTCTCAATATATCATAGCTATTTTTCTCTTGTTTTGTATAGTAACCAACCTAGATAAGTGTACATAGAGTGGGTTTTTCTTACCTCAGATACATCAGTTTCTCTTACTACACAAAACATAAATATATATACAGTTTTACACACACTTCCCGGAAATTAAATATTTCCTGCAATTATTGCACATTCACTGAACAGCGTACAGTGCAGTAAAAATAAAAAATAGAATCTCTTTAGTTTTCTCAACTAAAATTAGACTAATCAAACTAATAAATTCATAATGCTTTATTTTGTGTAGTGATTTACTTGATTATTTTTATTGTATTTATGTTTCACTGTTAGAATTTTTCATTATCTGTGTTTTATTCTATCTACAAAGTTTATAAAATTTATATATTCAACTTTTTGGTGCGTTCTGTGTTTATGAAATTACTAATTTATGAAATTGAAATAATTTTATTTCTATTGTTAGTTTTATTGTTTTTAGTCGTAGGTGTTATTAAATTTTTCTATTTTGCTTATATTTGATTTTTATATTTTAGAAGCTATATATTCTCATGATTATCGTGCTATGATTAATGATTAATTAACTTACCCTATAAGATTTTTACTTAAGCAACATGTTTTTTGCTGCCGTTTACCACATATCTTTTTAACATATCTTTTGTTGCTGCTAAGCTCATATTTTTTAAGCACATACATTTTGCCGCTTTTTCAGAAAAGTTTAACTGAATTATTTTTTAAGAAACTCCTTTTCAGACACTTTTGAAGAAACTGCTGAACATAGTAACCGAATAGATTGTTATTAATTTGAACATTATTTCATTTTTATTATAGCCTGTGCCTTGGTTTTTGCAGTTTAATAAAATGTATTTATTTCTTTAAATGTTTAAGGTAAGAGGGTTAGCGCACACAGAAAGGATACCCATGTGCGGCAACGAAAAAGATAGAGACCGAGAACGTGACCGAGAACGCGACAGAGATCGTGACCGAGACCGTGAACGCAGTGAACGTGACAGAGACAACACTAACACGAGTGGCGGAGTGCCATGTTTCTCCCCGGCTACGGGGATGAGCTTATTCCCGCCACCACCTCCACCAACAAGACCTACCAACATGTCACCACACTATGAAGGACCACTTCGACTACCGCAGTTACCACATTTGCCCCACATCTCTTTCACAGACCCTCTGGATCGACATTGTTCTTCACCATTGCCCAGAAGGAAGCAGGTATTCCTTCAACAAATTTAAATTACTATTCGATCAGTTTATTTCTTAAGCCTACGCGACACGAAGGCCGGCTCTAAATAATCGAAAGACTTATTAAAACAAAATTAGAACTTACTTGTCTATTTGCTTTAAATATACATCTACTATACCACTATACCGGTAGCCTATGACAATTTTAACATGAGGCCATCTAAATCATGAAGCCATACATGATCAAAATTCTCAAAAATGTCCCTAGACTTTACACAGCCACCATTTTGTTTATTTTACTTTTCAATTAGTATCTAAGAAAACTGAAGGATATACTAAGTTGAAAATTTTAATAGAGTTTATCTCCCTGTACATCTTAAGTCTATAAGAGAAGAAGGATGGCTTTTTTCTTCTAATTTTTAGGTTAAATATCGCTAAAAATAACTTTATTTGAATCTTTTCAACAAAAAGTATTAAAAAAAATCAAATTTTTTAAAAAATATGTATTATTGATACTTTTTTTAAACTTGTTAGTTCAAATTAATATTCTCTATGTGTAAACTTAAATAAAATATAAATTTTTTTAACAAAATTGGTTTTTGCCTTAACTAAAAAACATAAATCAAAAGCTAAGCGTAAAAACTTAGAGTACAAAATAAGCAGAGAAACAAATTAGCAAAAAACTTAACTGAAAACAAAACGAAATTTATACTTAAAAAAAAAACTGTATGGCACTTTTAAACATAAAATTTTGAAAAAGAGAGATTGTCCTTTTTGAGACTATATATTTCTTAACATTTAAAGAACATACAATATAAAAGAAGAGAGAGCAAGGAGAAGTTAAATTGTATTTAACTGAAAGTAAATCCTTATATATTATTTCTCAAAGGTGTTTTTTGTGGCTTTCGCAATAACTCCCTTAATTCTTCATCACAATTAATTATCCAAACACCATTTTAAAGCTTATGTTCCCCGCTATTGACAAAAAATAGACAAACAGCTTAAAATTCATGTTTTTGTTCCAAAAATGTATTTAAAAAACTTTTATATTATACTTCAAATGGTTCCTTATGAAAGTAGCCGTCTAATAACAATCTCTTTAACTAGCATGACAGCTGTTAGTTAGATTGTTTACATTCTAAGATTCTATATGGATACTGTTATTTATAAACCGAGGTAAATAAATAAATGTAATTAACTGAATTAAATCAACGAGTTAAATCAGGTAAGTGTAGACCTACTAATAACTTACGAAATATTCTCACGGGTCAGCTATTTTATATTAAATACTAGAGAGAAAATTTACATATAGATTAGATAGTTTAAGTTCAGATACATTTAAAAATTAAATTTTTACTAACAATGTTTATCAAATGATTTTGTGAATTTTTTTGAGATTTAAATTAAATATACACTAAACTGCTGTTGTACGCTCTCTTTTTTTCTTCATTGGAAAAACGAATACCCCAAAAGAGGTTAAATTATTAAAATTTTACAGTTTTCACAAAACTTACATATTTGGTTTAACACCCGTAAAAGATGAAAACATTCAAATACGTGGTGAACATAAATTGAGAAAATTTTACCATAATTATTCTGCCCAGAGGTCTTTGAGTTACATATTAATAAAAATGTTTTCTGAACGCTTCAGGCGAGGCCACGAAGAAGGTCCGGTGAATCGTGTGGAGCACAAGATCTCAGCAAGGCACCAATCTCACCTGAATCAGAAACTGCTGAAAATTTATCCGTAAAGAAAAGCAACAGCATTCATTCCAACAGGCACAGTTCTACTCCTACATCACCTCAACTAAGCACAGTAAGTAAGACGTGATTAAATTAAAATACATGACTCTATTGTAATATAGATGAAATTTAAATTTTTGAATAGGGTTTTGGGTTTCAAAAAAAATTGTTCAAACAATAAACCACTCATCATAATGTTATGACCAGGTGTCACAATACATGTCCTGTGTGCCACTTGCAGCACTCTGGCAGTTTTTGTGGCCCTCAACTTTACAACAATTAATTTCAAAATAAAAACTAAACATATTGGAATATACAGTATTGTAATTTAGTACGTGTTGACCTAAATCTATAACACATATATTTTCTAAATTAAACTATATCATCCACTCTCTCCCCAAAGTATCCTAAAGCTAAAATAAGATAATACCTTTCAACAAAAAAGTTCGGATATTGCAGTGACCAACAAAACCTGGTTATTAAAAACTCATAGACTTACTTCTGCTTAGTAAACACTCAATAATATAGTTACTTAAGGCCTCTTCACACAGAACATACTTCGGCAACGTCTTTCGTGCGCCATTAAAACAGAAAGCTACGTGGAAGACGTATATTCACCCTGTACACTGCCAACTGCTGTTTGTATTTGAGGTCACTTCAATTTAGTTAGTTATGGCTTTTACAGTGCCGTTGTGTGAACCTGGTTTTAGTAGAAGGGTTGTGCCCTGGATGGAAACAATTTGTTTAAATGGAAACAGTCTGGAACATATCAGCTGGTTAGAAAAATGTGCCAAGCGAGCGAGGGACAGAACATGTGCCAACTCTGTAGGATATGTATTGGTATTTGTGAAACGGAGAATGGAAAAAGCCTGCAACATGTTCCTGGGACACGGCCATGCGCAGGAGCCTGGAGCCGACCAAGCGGTCAGTTTACACTGCTACACTCGCTGTGTGTCAAAATGTTAACCTAAACGTACTACCTTTTTCATGTTTGCTAGTGCTTAGTCTTGTTTTTCGTAGGATGGAGTGGTCTAAATGTAAAGTATCAAAACTTATTGAACTATATGAACAAGAAACAGTGCTTTGGAATGTAAGTAGTTCAAGCCACAAAAACAGCAACAATCGGAACGATGCCCTGCAACGCATTTCAGAAATTGTGGAGGGTAGTCTTGCAGAAGCGGAAAAGAAAATTCATTCACTGAGGTCTCAGTACTTAAGAGGAAAAAACTAAAGTAGAAAAGAGCAAGAAAAGTGGTGCTGGAGCTAAAGAGTGCTTAGTTTCACTTACTACTCATATTACTTTATGTGATAAGAAAATAATTACACATTGTAATTTGAAAAGATACAAAATAAACAATTTCATTGATAAACATTTTTTTATTGGTTCTTACCATGATGCAATCCCTCAAAGCTACAACTATGGCTTTGCACATTTCAGGTACAAATCTTGAAATTGCAGAATGATTTTGAGATTCTATAAAAGCATATTAAAGAGCTGTAGCTAAGAAACAAAGGGTTGTCGCTAACATTTCTCAGGAGAAATCGGTTCTCGACATTTCCTGGTTTTCACAATTTGCGGCCCTATAAGGTTTAATAAACATTAAAAATCACTTGCTGTCATTCTCACAAAAAATTCTCGAACCCACTTTGCAGTCTCAAGTCTCTCAACAACAAATTGTAGGCCCCTTCTGAACGCCTTTTGGCTAAAAAACTTCTTATCCACCATCTCGGTCGCTTTCGCCTTTTTTTTTTTATATTTCATAGTATGAAGCAGCCATTATCACAAAAGCAGTAGTAGCTAAGTCGTCCATAATAGTTCTTAACTGACAAATAACTGAAGAAACACGGGAAAACACAGTCCACTGAAATAGTGTCCACTTCACTGTTCACTGGTGACTGAATGCAGACTTTAAAAATAACTGCGTGGGATGTGTCCTGGGACATGTCGCAGACTGTTTCCATTTCAACTAACGTCGAGCATATCCCGGGACATGTGCCTGGGACATGTCATAATGGAAAAGTACATTCAGTGCGCTTGTACGAGTCGAGTTACGCAAGCAATGCTTAAGCAATGGGAGGTATTTTACTCTCCCGTATTAATACGCAACTGACGTCGTCTATGTATTAATACTCTTGTGTGAAGTGACCCATTTGATATAATTTGAGTGTCTATGTATTAATACTCTTGTGTGAAGTGACCCATTTGATATAATTGTGAGATAAGTCTCAAACGTCTTACAAAGACATCGGCGGAGTATTAATACGTTCTGTGTGAAGTGGCCTTTACATTCAGTGATTTCCTGCTTTTTTTCTGCATAAGTATAAAAATATTGTCTTTACTGTTGTTAATAATGTGAAAAATGATGAATAAAAATAGTCATTTTCATTAGTTTAGCACCACAGAAAACATTTTTCTGAAAACGTGCATATCTCAATATTGAATATTTGATGACAATAATATATTTTTGATACTTGTGATGGCAGTATAGAAGAAAATATATAACTGATTATCATTAGCTAATAACTGCATTACTTGAAATATATTTATAGTAAATTCTGTTCTGAATAGCCTATGAAAGTGGAGAGCGAGGATTCAGATGCTGCAGATTCCAGTCAAACACATCCTGTAGAACTAACAAGAACAACTCCAAATGAACATAGGCCAGACATGCCTCTCAACACTGAACATCTCAGCAGTCTACCACCGCCACCTCACGTAAGTTTTGTAGCCTAATGCTGCAATAACCAGAGATAAACTTTTAAAATTATACATTCGTATCACATACGAAATAAATTTTAAAATTTATGTAAGATTATTTAGATAAATTACTTGTAAAATATGTGTTTATAGTTTTTCTAGTTAAGTAAGGTTTAATTCTGGTGTATTGTAGTTCTTCTTAGTTCTTTAATTTTTAATTTGCCTTTTGAAGGAAGAGTTTTGAAATTAACTTAAGAATATTGCAATTACTACTCTCAATATTTTTTGTTACAAATCACCAATATTATTATTTATAACAGTAAAAAGAACTATAATTCGAAGAAATTTAAAAATACCTATAGTAATAGTGAGGCTGCATGACTAGTGACAGAATTATTTAAACTGCTAAAGCCCAATTCCGGAAAGTCTTTCCACAAGCTTTTTGCCATACTATTACTGTACTTACGATTGGGAAATTATTGGATGGATTCATTTTTGCATGTTGCAATAGGAACTAGAAGGTATTCTGTGAGTACCAGAGCAAGAAACAATGAATGCATTAAATTACACCTTAAAACAAGGCTGTACTTAAAACATTGAACCGGTACAAATTCAAACATCTTTGAATTATTGCAAAAACACCTCTACTGCAAAATAATTTCATAAAATTTTGGTAAAATAGTCCTCAATATTTTCATTTGAATGTTTTATTTAATAATTTAGCAATATGCATGTGTGAATATCAAGTAGCATGCAACCACATGAAATGATATGAGAACCAGTGTATCCAGATTTGACAATATTTTGTACAAAAAATATTTTTTAAATAGTTCAATATTTATTATTTTTGAACAATTTTGGTTTGGAGGCTCGAGCCCTGTAGGAAGAGCAGCAAATGATATTAGCACAAATCTGTGTTCTTATTTGTTTCTTTGGATGTTTCAGGAGTCGCTGGAAAATTCTAACTTCCATCACTTAGCCTCAATGTCAGCACTCTCTCTAACTCCGCCTCACAGTAAGTATTCAGTGTAGGACGATGGAAAGTAGGATTTGTTTTGTCAGAAAATAAAATATCGAAGGTTTCAGTAAATAATATTGAAAAAAAGATAAAATAATGTTCATATAACCAGTGTCTATAAATTGTTTCCAAACTTCGAGAAATAATAACTAACATCAAAACAAACAAAAAAGTCCTAAAACACTTTATTCTGTTTGGCAGACATTTTGTGTTTTTATTTACAAGGTAATTATAAACAAATAGAGTTATCAATACATAACTTTACAAAACATTTTTTGTGATTTCATAAAATAATAAAATTTGTCACTTAACTTTTTTAAAACTGTTTAAAATTTGTAAGATAAATGACAAAAATCCATTTTAAACTCTTTTAAGGTTAATAATACATACTGTTTTTAAATAACTAACAATTCAAGAAAACAGTTGAATTGCCATTTGTCATCAGTCACTTGAGATTTTTTTAGCCTTGATATAATGGACAGCTTTATAGTGGCCGAAACGTTTTCTATACTCAACATACAGACTCCAGTGACCCGGTCGATCTCCAAAGACTAAAAACATAGAAATAATATTTTTGATTGAGGAAGTCTATCTTTCAAATTAGTCAGTTAGATTGTTATCATATCTGGTATTTTAAGGGTTCTATGTACCTTAAAACAAAAAAACTACACATTCTGAAGCACCAAAATTTAAAATCCCAAAAAATAAATTTGCATAACAATATCTTGTGGGAATTGTTTGGAAAGGCTTAATTTGCAGATAATTAAAGTAATTTTTAGTGAATTTTCTGATATTGAGTTTTTAATATATTTATTAAAA
>JAGFPH010000222.1:189774-211034 GCA_018207615.1 Philaenus spumarius | reverse complement strand
GTCACTATTACATATATTTTAATAATAAAATACAATTTAAAAAAAAAGATATATCGTATAATGTTCAAATGTCCCACATCTGTAACAACATGCAGTTGCCATATTTTGCAGTTGTACCAGATGTGGAACTTTATGCTTGTTAATGATTATACAGTTTTTAAAAGCTGTGTAGTATTTTTAACAAAATAGCATATTTCGCACCTAGGGCCGAAAATGAGGTTTTGCAGGCTTGAGATCGTGTTTCAAGTTCGAGACGGAGTGGAGAACTTAAAACAATCGAGAGCTGCAAAACCCTTTCGGCCGTGGTGCGAACACTATTTTTCACCACACTACACAATAAAATAAACACTATATAAAATTAAAAAGAATATTTATTTAGCACACATGAAAATGAAACTTTGAGGTTATGGCTTCTATAAGCAGCAACAATAATAACTGGTTGCTAGGCAACGGTGAAAATAACAATTATGTGTGTGCCACTAGTCTGTCGGCAATACCTATTAAATCGTTTGCCATATGGGCCTATTTCATAACGAAATTGTGTTGAGATATACGTTCATATTTTAATTGAATAATAGAACAGCTGACTTACCGGCCCTAGGGCAGAAAAGAGCTACTTTCGGCCTCCAAATGACGTTCCGAAAATAGCTGAAAACATCGTAGTGTGGTGAAAAAAATATTATTATTCATTGCCATTTATATTTTGAATTGAAAATTAAATGTATGATAATATAATTAACACTAGTTAATTGAGTTTGATTTCAGACATGGATTTAAGCCCTCTTATTGATTGATGATGATGATGACATTTTCTCATCATTATTCCCGCCATCAGATCTTAGTGAAGATGGTGGGAATAAATATCTTTTATATTCATTTTTTTAATATTTTTTTGATGATGAACTCATTAAAAAAATAGTTTAAGAGTCAAATTTGTATGCTACACAGCAGAATCCAAATAGTAATTCATCTCTTACTGAATCAGAATTAAGTGAATACTTGGGGATTTGCATTCTTGTGTCACTCATTCATTTGTCTAAATGTAAGGAATTATTGGAAGGAAACGTTAGGAAACCAAATCATAATTGAAACAATGATCATAATTATGATTAAACAGTTCATTAGTTTAATGAAATCTTTCAAATTTTATTCATAACTGATAAAATATCTGTTGGTTGTGTCACATGTGGGACAGTTTATAGATTCAGAATAAAGTTAATATTGAATGCATATTTGGCAAAAAATGCAAAATAGCAACAACAAAAATTACAACGATTTTTTGCATCATTTTTCTAGTGGATAGGACCATATTTTACATCATGTATATTTTTTCAGTAATTTAAAAAAAATCATGCAATGTAGGGTTTTAAAACCCTACAGTTGTATAATTTATCTGTTTGGTGTTGTTCTTTGCTGCATAGTATATGTGATTTTCACTGCAATTTGTATTTGATTGTTCTGACTTAGTTTTAGTTTAAATAATTCATAAAATGACTGAAGGTCATACAAATGTATTTTTTTTACGACCAGTAAATAAATGAAATGAAATATTGGATTGTTAATTGGTATTTTGACAACTATTTATGAATACTTCAAAGCCCCAAGCAAAACCATGATTAAGAAGTAAAAGTGAGTCATCCGAAGTTTATTTACTAGAAATAGTGAAATATTTTTAGAAAGGTAAATTTAGCGGAATGATGAAACATTTGGATAAAATCTATTAAGAAATATTTATTTTGAAAAACATATTTACCTGTTCTTAACAATCATTAAATTTAAAACGGAAAAATGTCATTTGTTTATGTATGAAAGCATCTAGCTCTCTCTTTACAATTATTAATTTATTTTTAATTCAATACGAATAACTCAAAATGCTCGATGTTACTGTGTATGATTTTACTTGACTTCTGCCGAAACAAGGCTGATTCACTCTTTGTCAAACCGCAAACTGTTCTCATTTCTCACTTCTTCTGCCTTGAGCAGGCTATCTGCTGTATTTTTTTAAAACTGTAGCATATTTTAATGTAGTGTGTTTTACTTGACTGTCAAGACAAAATATTTTGTAATTTATTTATTTTAAAGTTATTTTTCCTATTAGTACAGCAAGCCTTTGATTTACCGGTAACTAACTATATAGAACAAGAATTATTCCAGTAAATCTGATTGTTTGTTACATCAGTAGGTACTCTATAATTATTATGGATTGTTTAGTAAATACTGTATTTTGATCCTTTTTGTGTCATTTGTATAGATTTTATCCAAATGCAATGTTTTGGAAATATTCTTTATGGAAGATGATTAATAAGTCAGTTTGTTGTTAGTAAATTCAGACTTCTCTTCTTGGGGGTTTGGCTTTTCTTAGAACTCTACATTGTAGGTTCAAGCGCTGATTTTTACTATCAAAAGTTCAGTGATTGAATGAAGCTGAAAAAATAATGTAAACAAGTTAAGTAATATATAATATTAATTAATTTGATTTGAGTTGTCTGATAAGTTCAAAATCAATTAAGTAGAGAGATACTGTTTACACTATTGGTGTAAGTGTACATTTACATTAGTGTAAGTGTATCAGAGGATGAAAAAGTATAAATCTGTTAATAACTATTTGTTACTCAAATAATGGTTTAAGTAACTCCTTTTTTTCACTCCTTTATCGATAATAATTTTTATCATTATACCTTTGGTTGCAACTAATTGCTGAAGTATACAAATTACAAAAACCAATAAGAGGCTATTGGATACTATGGGCTTGTATCATTTAAAACCACCTTAAAGTTTTGCTTTTACTTTTTTTATAAAGTAACAGAATCTTTGTCCATTTCTAAATAGACAATATTTTAAAAGGCCTATAATAAACAATAGTGGTCAGTGGTTGGAAAAAGAATCTTTAAGTGATTTGAAATATGTTAACATTGTCTCTATTCTTTGTAAAATAAAATTATATTTACCATGATAAATTTATGTTACAGGTTTATTTCCAGGCATGGAAGCTTGTCGTAATTCCCTTATGAATGACTTGCATGAAGCTCGCAATGACAACCATCATATCGTAGCCAAAAAGAAAAGTAAGTAGATTACAAGAGTTTTAAATCGTCAACTCTGTTTTGCTTGCTACGTAACATTCATTGGTGTCAATTTCTATATAAATAATAGTGTCTGATATCTCAAATGCAGTGTGGAAATTGTGTAGACCTGCAGACAAAAATTGTAAAATGACAATTGTATAATTGATAATACTTTTGGGACATTCAATAATTTTTTAGATATAATGGCATTGAAAGCATACTTGACTTTACTGTTAATGTGAATAGGCCAGTGAGCCAGTGGGCCACTTCTTTAAGGAGAATATCTATTGAAAATTTAAAAAAATTGTACCTACTTTTAATATTTATTTTATTTTGACATCATAGTTGTGAACTATATATCTAAGAACATTGTACTTTACTCAGATAAAAAAAAAACTTTGTACAGTTTACAAAGATTTGTCAGGTTTTCGAACCACAAAAAATGAAAAACTACAATTGACGGAACACTTTTTGATGGGTCGTCAAAACTAACACACCATACTAGGTATTGTAACAAGAGTATCCTTACACATATATTTTTAGGCAAAACTTAACAATAGTTAAACACTTTTTCAATTCACAATGATCAAAAAAAAATTCAAGATCTTAAACATTAATTTAGAAAAAACATCTTACTTTGTAAACCTATACTTGTACAAGTAAGCACTTTTCGACTATAAATAAATGAAAAATAAAACTGGTGGGAATCATTATTTTCTAAAACACTACTATAAGTAACAAATCTTCAAACAAATGTCTATTTTACTTCACAATCCTTATTCTAACACTGTTTAGCTCAATGTGTTGGGATAACAGTTGCAACTTCCATGTACTGAATTAGGACTGCACGCAGCAGGACAATGCAGTATTTTCTATCGGGAAAGATTATTTGATATAAAATGGAAATGAAACTTATGGGCTTCTTTATTTATTGAACATTAAGTATAAAATTTAAATATTAAAAAAATAAAAATGCTACTTTAAAATTGATTTAATTGACCAACATTAAGTCAAGCTTAATTTTTTTACTTCTGGAAATTAGCATCGTTAACTGCTAAAAACAAATAAAGTTCATTGGCATTTGTAGCAGTTCATTTTCGAAGCTGAGATGAAACTGTTGGATTTGTATTAGAAACAATAGCCTATATTGGTAGTATCTATTTGTCTCAAACACAATTTTACTTGTCACAACTCTGGGGTCACAAAATTTATTTAGTAATCTAATATTTCAGACTAAAATTATAAACTTGAGGATGAAATTCACTGTTTGCCCATTGCTAAATTTGTTGTGTTTCTTCCGTACATGCCCATGGGTGTAGTTATCGGCAAACGTGGCATCTAGAATATGACCATTATTGCAGTTTTTAAAGTTAAAAATTACTGGGTCATCACTATTACCAATGCCACTTATTAAATCACCATCATCATCTTCAGCTTCACTTTTCAAAGTACTCATTACTCAATCAGCACTATAACATTGCTTTCAGTAAGTCCAACATAAGACAACGCCATTGTGTAAACTAAAGCATGCCTCTCACACTTATTTTTAGTAACGTAGTAAGATTCACATACAGTAGTTTATATATTTTCAAGTAGAGCAGCAATTATAAGTGCAAAATAATTCGAGTTATGCACCCTAAAGTGGGTATTGCACATGAAGTTGAGAAATGAAAGTATTTATGTACGAGCATAGCACTACAATATAGCAGCGGCAGAACGTAAATAAACGGGCATAGAAGTGAAAGGGTTAATTACTAACAAACATATACACAATGTAATAAAGCTGAAGAAGAACCAAAATTAATATACAACACAGGAATTCATCAGTATTTTATATAAACATCTACTTATATAAAGCTAGACGGTAACACTGATTCATTGACATTAATTATTAGGCACTTCCCGTAATCGGACCCCCCTCAACCTTATACTTGAATTAAAGCTCTCGAAGAGAAACTTTTGGGAAAATTGCCAGAAGTTAACATTTTTTAAATTTTGCAAGCACCTTTTGGGCGGGAAAGATTTTTTAGATTTTTAAAAATTTTCATTTTTTCACTTTGAGCGCGTTTTGTAAGAAAACGACAAGAGATAGCAAAAATTGTTAAAAGTTAAAAATTGTAGAAAATTTAATTTCAGACTAACGATTTTTCATCAGATTTAAGATCCAATCATCCATTTAGCCACTATTCATCCGAGAAGGGAAGCTCCGCCCAAAGCCCTTAAAGCTAGACGATTTCATCTAGGCACTAATTATTAGGCACTTCCAGTAATCGTACACCCCTCGACCTCATACTTGAATTAAAGCTCTCGACGAGAAACTTTTGGGAAAATTGCCAGAATTTCACATTTTTTAATTTTGGAAGCACCTTTTGGGTGGGAAAGATTTTTTTGATTTTTTCAATTTCTTCAATTTCTCACTTTGAGGGCATTTAGTAAGAAAATGGTAAGAGATAGCAAAAATTGTTAAATACAAAAGTTGTAGAAAATTCAATTTCAAAGAGGAGATTATCCGTCAGATTCAAAATCCAATCATCCCTTTAGCCGCTATTAACCTAAGAAGGAGCTCCGCCAAACAATCCTTCAAATTTTCCATGTTAATCTTATGGAGATAATGTTTAATGAGTTTGAGTCAGCTGCCAAATAAAACAGCTGATTTGTGCTCGGTCACCTATGTACAAACAAGCCAAAGATTAACAAGATTCTTTAGCGAATTTTCCAACTGCGAACGAAGCGAAGCAGCCATCTGAGGCCGAAGGCCGAGGCGGGGTTGGGGCGCGAAGCGTCCAGGGGCAGAGCCCCTCGTAGTATATATAAGAGTCGAGACAGCACTTTTGTAACGTCTGATTTTATTGAATATTTCACCCACTAAAAATCATCTAATCGCAATAAAACATAAACCGTTGGAAAAGAAATAATTTAAACTTTAGTTTTTATATTTACAAATTTGTTCTAAACCTTATATTTACTAATTTTATTATGTAATCATCGTTTTAAAATTGTAGTTTTCTAAATAAATTGATGCCACACAAGAAAGCAAAAGGAAATTACACAAATATGTAATTCTCTCAGGCTAAATATTACTTGACAGAAATATTTTGACAATAATATAGAGATACCTTCAAGATTTTAATTTTCTAAAACTGCCTTTCAATCAGACGTCACTCTTATAGTTTTGAAAATATAAAGGTTTCTGTAAACCCTTGCAATTGGACAGTTTACAACCAATGAAACAGCACATTTTAGATTCGATAATCTCTTACATTGGACATATTTGTATAGATATGTTTATATCATTTTGTAGACGAAACTTCAATCTTTCGTTTCGTGTAAAGCAAACCACATTTACTGTAACGGTTTTATTCGTACAGTCCTGGAAAATACAGACTTTTTGTTGTAATTCAAAAGTCTCTGTTCTCGCGCTTTGAAAGCAACTGTTACAACAGTCGGTCGCACACTATGTTGTATAGACTTCGTGCGCAAGAGGTTTCATTTGTATGATCTCATTTTGTGATTCAAGTAAAGCTAATTCAAATAATTTTATAAAAATAATAATTTACAAGTATACAGTTCAATTCTTTGAATTTTATTCTCTACATTTTGTCATAATAACATTTCATTTTTGGGCAAAGCATATAGGCCTACTCCTAAATTATTACTACTATTCAAACTAGGCCTAGTTTTGTTAGTAGTCTTGTAGTAAGAACATAAAAACTGGTGTTTCCAAATAAGAAATTTGAAATTTAAATATATATATTTTATACAGTTCTATTTAGAACTAAATTATATAACTTTTTTACATTTTGAAAAAATTACAAAAAATGTTTAGGCCTACTACTTTTTATGTAGGCCTTAAGTTGAACTTTTTCCTTTCGTTACTGAACATTTTTTGGTTTTTTGAGCTAATAACGTTGTAAATTTTTCATCAATACATTTTTTACTGGCATATATAAATTCTTTGAACCTTTACAAAAAAAGCTATGGAACACTTTTGGATTGGGACATAACTACTATATTTGGCGAATTTTTGAAAAAATGCTTGCAAACATTTTAATTAACACTGCCACTTCTAGCATTAATGCGATGTAAAGGGGCCAGTTTACATAACCATTGCTTCTAATTGCATTTATAACGGTAGAAAAATACAAAATTGTTAAGTACAAAATTAGAGTTTCTATCATGCCTTACTTATGATAAGAGTTATTTCATGCTTATTGCATTTAAATTTTAAAAAAAAACTTTGCTTTCAGTCGGTCGTCCCAAGGGACAACACAGTGCGCCTCGAGGAGGTCCTCCTAGATCATGGACTAATGCAGAACTCACCGAAGCTCTTCAACATGTTTGGAATAAAAAAATGACAACATCCCAAGCATCTCGAATCTTTGGCATACCTTACAACAGCTTACTAATGTATGTAAGGGGGAAATACGGCAAATCACTCAAACTTGAACAATTAAAGAAGGAATGTTTTGGAGATCTCGGCGGTCCTTTAGATATTTTGGGACTAGGATCTCTAGCGAACAACAACAATCCGACTGGTAAATCACACAAAGGTCCAGAACCAGATCTAATGCTAGGTCCTCCAGGATTCAATCCTGGTCCATACCCGACATCCAATTTCTATCCTGATTTCGGTGCGTCTTTTCCAGTCCCTGTCGGAATGGTTCATCTTCTACCGCAATCTGAGAAAAACAGGGAACTAACAGGTCCTTTAGATTACGTGAAAGATGAGCACCATTCTCACCGAAACGCACCGACGCCTATGGATTATGCCAAAGAAGATGCTGTAAGGAACAGCCCAATGGCGTTAGATTTTGCCAAAGAAGAACCTAACATTCAAAATAGTTCTATGGAAGAAGAAGACGACGAGACAGAGAGGAGTCCGAGACATCGAGATGACGTTAATCCTCAACACGTCGAACAAAACGGCCAAGACTGACGTTCATTCTATTCGGAGTGTTGATACGAGGCGTTTTCAAATCTGATGGCAAGGTTTGCAAACCTAAATTGAACAAAGTGATATCGTTTGTATGATACGTGTTGACTTTTAACTCTAAAAGGATCGTGTTAGACATTTTATTAATGTGTAAGTTTTAAGGATTCTGCAGCTAGGAAAAAACAAAGAGTTATGTGTGTTGAATGAATGTGTGTGGACCGTTGTATTGTTGTTTCACTGTGTTGGGGAAGACTATACTAAGCTCACATTGTCTGGACGTAGTGAACAAATCATTTCATGGCTTAAAGGATTTCTTCCGACTATCGGACATCGACGTTACTGTACTTATACACGCCATGTTTTATTGAAATAGATTAAATAGATGTTAACAGATTCATGAATATTATTCTTATACTGCCAAATACAAGATATACAATACCGTAATTATATTTACAACTTACAATATTTTTTATAAACTCTTATTAATGGCGATGTCGTTTAGTCGGGAATTGAAATCCAGTTATTAAATTAAACAGTGATCTATTTATAAATGTTAGATTTTAAATTTACAATATCTCGATTCCTCACAAAACACTCCGGTTCCTTAAAACAACAACGGTCTTTTGTTATTAACTATTGATACTGTGCTTCCTATGTTATATACACTTTGTATTTATCTCATTTAAGAAATAGATGGTACTAAAACATTTAGTGTCGGGTAGGATACTATGTCTGCTACAATGGACTCTGAAGAGTACGAGCACAATTTTATCACTGTACTGGACGATCCAACCCGATACTATTTCTAGAAAATATCATAAATATTCTTTTGCAATCGTTTATGGTATTTTGCAATAAGATGGTAAACAAATTTTTGTTTACTACAGATAATGAAAACGTTTTGGATTATCAACTCTTCTGTTTTTTTGTAACCTTCTTTAACTAATTCATTCAATTAAATAATTTTGTTTTAAATAGTGAACTTTTCTAGGCTATTTAAATGATTTATTTGTAGTTTCTCTTTTTCTTTTTATAACTTTATGGTGCTAATTTTAAGACTAGAAGCAAACTTTCCTATAAGCTAAATCATAAAAAGAAGAGATATCTTATTACATACACTTAAATTGTTCCCAAATTTTCAATTAATTAGTATAATGAATAAAATATGTTATAATATAAGCGTACAAACTAAAACAGAGGTAATAATTGGAGTACCTACAGATTCATTCATTATTTTATAAAGCAATAAAATTATTAAGAATTTTAAATTCTTTTTTCGCTACAAAACATTCTAAAATTGTTGTACCTCCAGAAAAGAAACCAACAACCTACCAATAGGTCAACTTTGAGTTCATTATTAACAGAACTAATCGCCGTATTATTTTTACATATTTGTATGTTAAACTTTTTATTGTTCTAAAAAATTTATATCAAAATAAAACTTCAACAAAGAATCATACTATACAAAAAATAATGGTACCGTTAAGATTCCCATTAGAGATTTTGAAAATTAAAAAATCTTATAAAGGCCTATATTATATAATCTGATAACATACCTAGCATACTAATATATACACTTCATAATAATTAATATGTCAAAGATATTTTATTTATAACGGTAATAATTTCAAATAGAACAATTTCTCTTATTGAGATACCGTTAGATTTGATATTAACAGTTTGTTGGGTGGCAATTTTGTTTCTTGAGAATGTAATCCCATTTTCTGACATGCATGAACCAACATACATCTTTTTAAGATCTATAAACAAAGAAATCAAATACACAAAGACAAAATTATAAAATACCGACTCAATTTTCCTTCCAAGACAATTTAACTTCTTAACTCCTTTTAAAGCTGATTATGCATTGAGATCTATATCTTCTCTTTATCGATTTTGGAATAACTCCTATTTTTTAGAGACCGAGGATGATAAACCAAAATGTTGTAAAAATAAATAAAAAATAGATATATGTTAAATACAGAAGACTGACTGAAACATGCCAATGTTCCAAGTATATATGTATCATGTATTTATGTTTGAGTTAGCGTACTCGGCTATTTCGTTATTGTACTGATACAAACTACAGTTCCTGCAGATTTATTAATATATAGAAACATTCTAAGTTTTAAGTTTTTTGCAAGCTATACGATTTATCGCAACAGGTCTTTAGGCTAGTTACAACTCGCAGTATTCTACAGTATTTGTCCATATAGTCGATCAAAAACAGTTTAAACATTGCGCGTCGCTTCGACTATTAACAAGGTGCGGTCGGTCGTGTTCTTATCTCGACCGACTTAAAATGTGATTTACGGAGAATTGTGCAACTATACAGCTTGAAGAATATTATTGACTTGTAGTAATTAAGAATGTGATCAAACGTTTATGAACTTAAGTAATCGTGATAATTAAGAATTGTTAATGTAATACTTTCCGATTATTGTTTTACAGATTATTAAAGTAGATAGTTTTGTATTAAGCTTGTTTAATAGTAAAACTATCGATGGGGAATCATCTTAGTTGTTATTTCTTGCGATCTGTGAAAGTTCTATTGTGTTACCAGTTTATACGTGTCGTAGAAAATGTTACCAAACTAATCTACTACACTGATCTTGTTTTAAACGATTCCAACTCAAATTTGTGTTAGATCTAGAATAGAGAAATTTCTGTCAACATAAATCCAATATAATTTAGTTAGGTTAAAGAATTCCGCACGGCGGTCATTATTAATATGAAAATAATCTGTTATCGTATTAAAAGTTTTCGATAACATCATTTTATAGTAATAATGACCGCTTGTATTTGTAGCACATAAGAACACAGACCAAATAAAATTGTAGCTTGCACCGTATAAGAAATCTATTTGAGTATTTAATTTAACATCTATTTCACCACAGTTTTTCCTCCATTCAATTTATTTAAAAAAGAATAGTTAGTTTATACAATCAAATATTATAACTAACTGTTTAAACATGAATGTATACACTTGTTAAATTCTATTTTATAGATTGCTGATCAATATTTTTACAACAAATAAACCACAGATATTTAATGATATTATTAACACTTGCAGGGTATATATCTCTTATCAGGGATCGCCTTCTTACAATAGATACAGGTAATTAGATTAAGTTGTAGGGAACTTGGTTTATATCAATCATTCAAATAACTCTTCATCATAACAGATTCATTGAACTTTTTGGATAGATAACATTTAGACCTAAATATACAATATATTTAAACAAAATTATAATTTGTGTGTGTATAAAACCCAATAAAAAATACGGTAGTTCAAATTTACCTGTCAAACTAAATAGGAACAATAGGCATACACAATAAGTCAAATAAATAAAGAGACCAAGTCAAAAAAACTGTTTTATTCTTTACTTGTTGCTTTTTAATTTCTATTAAACTAAGAGTTAACAATGTTTTTCCTTACAGTATTTCGAAAGCATAAAGTCAGAGTTAAAACTGTTTAAGTTGTTCAAGAATGTAGTAATAATTCACGGTCATTGTAGAAGCCTTAGACCACAGAAAAAAGATCATCTACTTTTTAGTAAGGCCGAGTTAAAAAGTATTAACTCTACCAACATCTGTGAATTAACAGGCACTAACTTACTATACTTCGTGTAACCCCAGCAATAACTGAGATAATGTTTCCAAGTCTGTGCTGAGAAAAAGAAGGTGCCCGAGTAGTTATATGTTAATTGGCATACAGCTCGCTTGTTTCGGACCCAAACATACTACACTTTTTTTGTTCCAGTTTACACTGTGTGTGTAGAATATATTGTATCTGTGGTTATTCTAATATCTCAAGAGTGCTAATCTATATGAAGAATGCTTTCACCAATACTAGGCCTACCATCTCACTTGCCCCATTATGAAATTTAGGGTCTGTGGCAATGAATCCATCTAACTAAAATATCTTGGGAAGTAAATACAAATAATATAAAATTAACCTATGTGTTTATAATTTTACCTTTTTAAGAAAAGATGTTGATATTTCATCAAGAATGTTAACACTTAAAAAAGTTAAAAATCTTGTCAAACTAAATTTTTTCAGTTTAAAAAAAATGTTATAATAATAGCTTATATTATTAAAATAGTGTATTCTAGTTCAAGTTTAGAAACAAACTGGAAAATCTGTCCAAATACCTGAAATCATTTTTACATAAAATGTTTACTAAAAATCTTCTTTTTTTTACTGTAAAAGTCATCACCTAAAAGTCCCGTAATTTACATGGTAACTTGGAAAAAATTACTCTTCTCTAATTGGTTAAACCGACAAGCAAGTTTGTCAATATTTCTTGACAGTACATGCAATGTAATTGAATTTAATATTAAAAACACAGTTTTACTTTTCAATCCCCCTTTTAGGATCTGTGTTCAGGAATAATATATTTACATTCATTTCCAGTAGGTGAAAAATACTTTTTATGTTTACTCAAATACTCAAAGTAAAATGTTGCTAGGATTCTTTTATAGTTTATTATATTAAAGCCAAACAGTTTAAATTAAGTAACTTACAAAATATATTTTCCCTTAAAAATAAAAGAAGGTAGTAAACAATTCTGTTTAACTCAATAAGTTTCTTTCTTAACACATTGATATTTTTAATTAGCCATTAGGAAATTAAATTAAACTTCAAAATTAGCAAACAGTTTTATAAATTTTTAAATGTTATCTATTCGGAAATTGTTCACACAACAATTTCTCACGAATAATTTTCTTGCCCTTTGTCTTCCATCGTCCGTTTACAACCACAACTCAGCAGACATGTATGTATACGATAACTTTGCGATTCTAATTGTTATACATCATTACTCTTTTTATAGATTTTGTGTTTTGTATTTTTTTACATACAAGAGGTTGTAATGATTGATATAAACTTTCATATGCTCAGACAGATCATCTAACAAACAAATCCGATGTACAGTGAATTATATAAAGTATATTTTGATTCTGTTAATAATATTCCTGGCTTCCAAATAGATGATTAGACATAGATTGGAAATAGTTTAAAGCTTGTTGATCTTCTATAATTATAATACATAGTTTTACTTTGGCTGCATGTAAGTGAAATGGTTCGCGGTAGGTTGTCGATTTAATTATTTAGTTTTAGAACAATACACCTATAGTCTCAATTTGAATTTTTAATTTGGTTTAAAAACTTCCATACCTAGTCTAAATATTCTTTCCCCTCGCTTTGTATTTTGTTACCCATTTTTCCTGTCCATAACGATAACACTGAAAAAGACATTTAAAAATGAGAACATAGTCCTTGAGTCATAGTGGCAAAGGTTTCATTAAAGAATTTATCATACAATAACATTAAGACTTAGTTTCTATTGAAAGCTATTTTACTTTCTAGTCCAGTTGAGATTTATCAAATTTCATTTCTATTTCTTCAAAATTATATGAGAAACATGATTGCCAAAAAATATTTCACAAAACCTTACACTAAAACTAGTTATACCCATGAACGAAGGAACTAAAACTAAATAATTATGTATGAACCAAAAGAAATGATTATTTTCTGACATTTTGGGGGATTTTTCATTTCTCATCCTTTTTACTGATAAATAACATTGGTACATAGATTTTAATATATATTATTGAAAACAAGTAAGAATATCTGGTTATTTTAGATTGCCAACAGTTACTTCTTGATGCACGCTTCATGACTCAAGTGATGCCAACCACACGGTGTCTTTCTCCGTATCATAGATTAGATTCCAAAATCTGTTAACAATCAGTAATGATTCACTATTTCGGTTTTGATCCTCTTTCGGCCCCTTGCAAAATTAGGAACTGTATGGTTGAAGAGAATGTGCTGTAGAGTTACTGAATCAGAATTACACGGAGTTAATGCAAGGCCAAAAAGATACTGTGTTAAATACATTGTTAAATCGTTAAGCTTTGCCTGTATGAAAAACAGTTTTGGCCCTTTTCACTATCCTGCCATCGCTCAATCCATTCCTTTTTTAAGGCATCACTACACATTGACAAACAGTTTCTCAAGCACCACACAACATCTGGAATTGCGCTTATATTGGTTGTAAATTTAGTAGCTCTGTCAGCCACAGTGTCCAGGCACTTTATCTCTTTACCTCACTTTATCTATACATATCTCTTTCCCTAATGCTTTCATACAACTGATGTATTTATGTCCCTCTGAAAAATTAATTTGACAGTTTGTACTACTCCAGCACTTGCAGTGCGCTCATTAAGTCACTGAGAATCCTTTGCTATTCAGTTATCAGGCAATGGATGATTTCTGTATTAATAACTAGAAGGGAAAGCAGGGTGGCTGAGGAACTAAAGGGTTTACACCAGTCTGTTACATTTGGAACCTCGTAGGTTCGAACCTTAATACCTTGGCTGTGAATTTATTTACTGCTCTCCTTCTCCATTAGTCTAGCTTATAGTAAAGATGTTAAGCAAAAAAATAAATAAATGAATATCTTTTTTTATTCAACATTGATGCTTAATATGGTGTTGGCTGGTACATAGAACAATTCTTCTGCTGCCTCTACATAATTTGGTGCAGCTAGTCTACACTGTATTGGTTTTACAAATCCATATTTCTATTCTTCATAATCCCCTTATAGTAAAATTGACCAATACTACTGATTGTTTGACCCAATGGTTCTATTTTAATTTCCTTTAAAGTGTTTAACATTTAGCTATTTCTCTTTAAAATGGAACTTTATTCAATTTGAAATCTTAAAAAATTATAGACAAAGCACATTTGCCAACAATTATTGTCTAATGCTAACTTTTGTCAGAAAATTGAGTTACTTCCACACTGGACCACATCTAGATAGCCCAGTTACTCAAAAGTGATCAGTGAAAATGGGTTTTTCATAAAAAAAGAACAGATTTTGCGTTATTTAAGTTCCAACTGTTACAGATCCTACCAACCATTTCACTAACACAGCATTGTTGTTTACAATTACAAATAAAAACCTGACAATTTTCCGTTACAGAATACTTAATTTATTCATAGTTATATAAAATTGTACTTGAAAATATTGTTTGTCGAAACTACATTCAGCTATTTTAAGACTAAATAAAATACTCGTTACACTAATACCATTAAAATTTATGGGCATTTCCAAAATCTCCTAAGTTGAGTGTTGTTATGTATGTGTTAAATGTGATGTCTTTTTATAAAACAAATTTCTGTAAATAATTTTATGTTTTTAATTAATGGTTAATAAATTTTCCGTTGAACTTATACGTTATGCAATATTTTTGTTTTACCATAAATTCTTATTTCCAGTAGTTGAATGTATAACCAATACATTTAAGGGTATAAGAACCTTAGCTGTTGTGATAGGTATTTGTTAATTTATTGTACTTAACAATGTTCGACGGTGTAGATTTGTTTATTTAATAAGGAGCACTGAGAAGTTGTATTTATTTATATAAATACAAAGAATTTTTTAATAAATATTTATCTTGTAAAATAACAAAATGAATACATTTTGTCTAAACTTACTTCTTTTATCTCATTTTAACTGTGTTTTTAAAATCTTTTAATGACTTTTGGCATTTTTACTAAACAAAAAGATTTTTTGCCAGTTTTTCTTTTATCCTAAATTTTGTTTTTAATGTGACATTTTTTAGTCGACAATGCATGTCACGTAATTTTTTGTATTGAAATTCAAAAGTCATTTGTTATGACAACTAATTTTATGACATGACACCTAAAGTCACAAATCAAACTGAGGTGATTTGCTCGACATACGTACAAAATTGTTTTGTGGCACTTTTAACTTGTCGTTTAACTGACATACAAAATTCCAAGACATTTTGAAAACTACAATGACATAATGTCGCATTGTCATCATATCAAACGTCCTAATTTTGAATGTCATAGAAAAATAACTTTAACTTTTCCAATTTAAAAGCACAATTGTTTCTTTAAACTTAGTCTCAAAGTAAAATGATACAAATTTGTATCTCGGATGAAAAATAACATTTAAAATTTACCCATTATTTTATTGAAAATATTATTAAATATTGCTTTCCTATATAATAAAAGTATTTTTTTCTGTTTCCCATGTTTTTAAAAGAAAATCGGCTGATCTCTTCTCTGTATTTAATAATTTATTAGATGTAAATTTCATCTATTCTAATAAAATTCCAAATAAAATATTCTTTTTGAAAATAGTCTTAGAAAGAAAACAATTTATGGTTTTCTACACTCTCATTTATTCTAATTTTATTATTTGGTATTCTTAAAAAATATATTTAAATATATATCAACTTTTTGTATACAAATAAAATAAACAGCTTAACCTATAAATCTTGAAATTATTAATCAACGAAACAATCTTCTCAGTGAACCTTTCCGTATTTATTTTCTACTATAAGATTTGTATATTTATATTTTATTAGAATTGAGTAAATAGATTTCTTTATTTATTACATACATTCCATTGTGTAGAGTAGACTGTTAGTTGGTGAGTGGTTTCTATTGTTACAATTTTACCACTTGTAAACATTATTTAGAATGAATTCCTGTGTAAAGCTCTCTTCCAAATGTACAGTTATAATTTATTGTATTTAAAAAAGTAGATAGAAAAACAGCTTACTTATATTTTTTTCGTTTGTATAATTATTATTTTATTTACGTTAATGTTTTCTCAAAATGATAATGGGATTATCATTTTGATGTGGCTGTGTGTAAAAATATTTTGGTTTTTGTATTTTTATCAGTTGAATAATCTCGTCCTGCATGAAAATAAATTTGGTTTAACCAACCGAGTTGGCAGTTTTTGGTTTAATTTCAGTTACGATTTTCTTAAACAAAAACTAAAATGTAACAGAATATTATTGTAACATTGTGCGGATTATTTTTAGTTGGTGAGATAATATAACAAAATGTATGTGAAAATGGTATTTAAAAATTAATTTTTAAAATATTCAAGTTAAAAACAACCAACAAACTATCAAAGAATGGTTATAGTATTTGCAACGTTTAACAAAATAATATGAGTAAGCATTATTTTAGACATGCTTTGACATTTCATTATTAATTTCAACAACTGAATTGCTTACTTTTAAACCAGTACAGTTACCTAGGTTAATTAAAAGCAAATACTGTTTAAAAAACTAAACCAACAAAAGTGAAAGATTTGGTTGAAATACTAAACTTGCAGTTAGGCCTAACAAACTCTGTATCATTGTATTTAATATAGACAGTACAAGATTCCTTTATCCATAAATTCCTTGGTTCCTTGTTTTTTTTTTCCAAATGTTTATCACCTTTTCAGATCTATTTCTTTAATTTAGTTGCATTTTTTGTATAGATCATTTTATTGTGGTATTGGTTCCTGATTTGAATTATTAAAATTCCTTTATTTTGACAAATTTATTTTGTTATTTTCTGTTTATTTTAACCTTTTCCTTCATATAATTTAACCTTATTTATGTGTGTATTAATATTACTTCACATTTTACTTTGTGATTTGAAAAACATAGATTTTTAAGTCTTATTGTAGTAAGTTGGATGCAATTACTAAAATAACTAATAATAACATTTTATTATTAATAATTAATAAAATAAAAGTTATTAATATTAATTAATAAAACAAAATGGTAAAACATACCAGATTATTTGTTTTATCAAATCTGTCCATGAGTCCATAGTCTCATAATTTCTTAATTTTATTTCCTATTTTGATGATATTTTATATGAATATGCTGTAAGTAAACCCAAACACAGAACTTTAAAGAAATTATAAAAAAAAAGTGTTTTTATAGGGTACCGGTACCAAACTTTGTGGAAAGTAAATACAAAATATTTTTATTGCTTTACATTGAATATTGTACCTATTGTAGATAAGTATTTTCAAGATTATTTTTTAATAAACAAGATTATCAAGACATAATATTGACTCAGTGACAATAGTATCAAAAGGACCTTAAACATGTGTGAGTCATAACCGATACATCTAAAATTCTGAAAAGTACTTTTACAAAAATTATTACAGAAATGTTGTAATGATTGATAAGTTTTGGAAACATATTAGAAGAACCGTTTATAATTTCATTAGTAATTCTTAAACAGTTAATTAACAATAATCTGAATAAATTTATTTTTAGGAATCCGTATTTTAAAAGAAAAATCGGAACCATCATCAGTCATTGTGATTTTCTCTAGAACTCAAAAAGGTATTACATTGAAATTTGGCATACATATAAAGTGTTCATGTTTCAGTAATAAGAATTCAAAAATATTTTAATATGAACTTCGAAGGAGCCAAATTTTGATTAACTGTCATTGAAAGGTCATTTAAGCACAACAAACCAATTTTCATATGAAGTTTTTATAAATTTTCGTAAATGTTGCTCAAAGTCAAAACCTAGCGATTTTTCTAATTCCGAAAATACTGGAACTATCATTTTTTTAAATAGTTACGTTAGAGATGTTTTACAGGAAAACTATCGTGGATTTTAACTTTTATGAATAAGTGATAAAAAATTATTTCTATTCAGGCGTTAAATGACAATTAAAGTATTTGGGAGCTTTCGTATAATTTATTCAATCAACCCATGGTAATATTTAGATATGGTGTGTTGATGAATTGTTGTAAATAGCAATTTGCTACCTAACATTTTTAGGATGGCTGGCAGAATGCAACCCTTAGTGTGTGAATATAATGTACTCCTACCCTTATTTTTAGATGTTTTGAGGAAGATTTTTGTATACAGTTTTCATGAAAGAAATCTTCATTCATCCTTAAAAAATGAGGAATATATTCTAAAAAATCGATTACTAGTAATACAAAAAAAATTTATTCCCAATTGTTTTTAAATGTCGTAAAATTAGTGAAATTGTAAACTGTTTATATATATATATATATATATATATGTCCAAAACTAATCATTTTATAATGACCACTAGAACTTTCATTGAAAGAATTTATTGAGTACTACTTGTAAGAATTTCAGGTAAATGGATTGAAAAGTTATTACTAGAGGGGTAAATTATATATCTCATAAAACCCAACTGAATTTTCAGAAGAAAAACGTTAAATTGACTATTCGGATATGTTTAAAAGATGAGTTATGAAAAAAATTTGGTTGTTTCCACTTTACATGTTTTATTTTTCAACTTTTCTTTAGTTTTGCATTTAGGAAGATTGAAATTTCATTACAAAGGATAGTATGGTAAAGAAGTTGTAAGGCTGTGACACTGGACAGACATAACAAAACTATAAGGATCCCATTAAAATGTAGAAATTATATATTGCATTAAAGTTTGATATCATGTGGTCACAGTAGTAGTAGGCCTACTTTTATATCAGTCTCACTGTAACAGCTTCAGTCCCGCTTGGTGAAATACTCTGATATATTTTCGGATATTGGAACGCTATACTACTGCCACTCCACCTCTTGGAAAATGCTTTCTTTGCCCAATAACTTATTGATTTCTTTTATGGCAAGTCAAAATTAATTGTATACCCAGTGATTTTTTCTTAGTCTCAGCTCTGAAAACCGCATACAAATTTCAAAAATAAATATTTTGTTTTGTAGTCCATGTTAGAAAACATGAAAAAGTGTTAAGACTTATTTCGGACGATAGTTTTTAATCCGAACCAAAATGCATAGCTGGTAGTTAGGAAATTGTTTGACCAACTTGATAGGACTAATAAACAACTTGTTTTTATTTAGACTAATAAACTCTACTCTACATATGTTATTTTATTGAAATACATGTATATATCGGATTAGCCTAACGTTTGAATCTAAAATAACTAAGTGGTTTAATCAAAAACCGTTTCTCTTTTCTACATTTCATATATAAAATAATCAGTCAAACTCCATACGACTCAAGATGTTATCTCATTCATTGCGTTTCCACGTGTTAGCCGTTAAGACGGATCCAAAATAATCAAAAGAAATTTTAAAAGTTTTATTTTTAGCTGAACTGGATGTTCCTGTTTACATTTATTGTTGTGTTATTATTAGTATTCATTTTTATTTTTTAAACATACACTATATTGATCTGTTTATTTTGCTTGTAATAAATATTTCTCATTTAATACTCGTAGTAAGAAGGAATTTCTCAATGAGTTTCCCAACCATTTAATTTCACCAATTTTGTAAAAATACAATATTTTTAATGTTATATTAGCTCACTGTACTGCATTTTTTTTTAAGGACAAATTACAGAAATGTAACAAATACCTCAAGCGAAGTAGTATCTGTCAAGTTGTGATAAAGTTAGATTGAAACGTCTTTGACAAGACTGTAAAGCGTTCACTGCC
The DNA here is from genome assembly GCA_018207615.1 of Philaenus spumarius. Classification (NCBI taxonomy): domain Eukaryota; kingdom Metazoa; phylum Arthropoda; class Insecta; order Hemiptera; family Aphrophoridae; genus Philaenus; species Philaenus spumarius. The sequence goes on along the minus strand of JAGFPH010000222.1, from coordinate 190,752 downwards.
TGCTTTATTTTGTGTATACTCATTACCTCAGAGCTATGCTCAGCTCATAACCTATCACAAGACTAACACCCTCTCAACAATTTGGTTTTAAGTATTATTCTTGTGACAGGAATTACTACAAATAATGTATGTTTACGAATGTTTTCCAGTACATATTTAAGTCATATTATATAAGACAGGATGTTATATAAGACAATTTAAGTAATATTCGAAATCATCATTACTCTTAACCATGTAAATAAAATAATTTAATTTGGTTTAGTATTTCATGTGTTTTTTTTAAAAAAGGCTTTAATCGTTTCGCTCTATTGTGACCTGTAGGATCTTTTTTTAAATAAGGACCAATTAATTAGTATTTTTCCAAAATCATAGCCAGCTTTCATGTAAATCTCAGGAGTATTGAGTGAATTTCTTGTAATTTCTCTAACATTAAAGCACATCCAACAGATCCTCTTCAAAAGATCAGCAGTCCTCTTCTACTAATCCCATTATCATGAGGTTGAATATCAACGTGCAGTCCACAACTTATAATCAATTTTAAATCTTGTTGATAAGACAAAGATTTTTTGGTTTTGGACTTAGAAAATCATGTGAGCCCCTTTGCCTATTTAAACCCCGTAGCTTTATCCAAGTGATAGGACCAGGTTCGCTCCATCCAGGCCTCAACCACATATTCTTGAGATTGACCTTAGGCCTTCCACAGAACCGGTTTTCTTAGCTCGGGGTGTCGGTTTTGGGGGTTTCATTGCCTTTATATCTTTATGACCAGGGACACTTCATTTACCATATTTAGCCATTCTTTTTTATAGTCTCGGTTATTTGATTTGCCTACATCTATCCCAGAGTTCATGTATGGAACCCCCAAAAATACATCTCAAACAATTATTAATAGATGTTTGTAACTATCTAATATAATTAGTAGTGTCTCTATGATGGCTTCAATTAAGAAGTACAGAGTTCACATTAGTTTCTGAAATT
>JAGFPH010000222.1:167474-189674 GCA_018207615.1 Philaenus spumarius | reverse complement strand
TGCATACATTGAGTTACTAAAATAATATGTCACAAATTAAACACTTCAAAAAACAATGAGTATTTAAAAAATAATTAAATAATCATTAATGAAAGAAAAGTTAAAGCAAGTAATTTTAAAACTTATTCTTTAGCTTATTGAAATTGTGATTACCATAATAATTGTGGTTACCTATCATTATTATTCATCTTATAAGTGAGTTATTATAGTAGCCCAATATTTTGTAATATTGTTTGACATTGAATTATTAAGTGTCAAATTATGTTTTAAAAAGTATTAACTTTCCAAATACCATAGAAAATGTTTGTCATTTTTATTATTCTTGTAATTTAAAAGTGTTTTATTTTATTAAGTTACATAATATACAATTTTTTTATATTCAAAAGATTTGATAAATTTGTTACAAATTAAGTAGGTCTAATATAGAAATGTTGATTTAGTATTCATTACGTAAACTAATAAAATACGGTAATAGTAAACCCAGTTTCTTAATTATTTGTTTAGTATACATTTTTGCTTAAATAATAATTCTTTCTCATTAAATTATACGTTGTATAAATTTCCGGTGTAGAACAGGAAATAATAATTCATAACAAAATACCTCTGGAACGTTTTTATAAAAATATGTGTATTATTTGAATTACAGCAGTTGATTAACAAGTTAACAAAATTCTTCTAGTCATGTGAATTTAAATTGGTGTTGAAAGACTAGACTTTTTAGGAGCTGAAATTCGTAGGCATTTTTCAGAACACGTAATCACAACGGCAAAATGAAAACCAGACTCCATTTTACTGAAGCGAAGGAAAATTCCTAGTATTAAATATAACAAATTTTACATTTTCATAAATTTAAAAACATATTTATTTATAAAATGGATTTTAGAAAATTTGCAGATCAACTGCAGATAATTAATAAGTTATAATTTGGGTACCAGATTTAAAAGAAGTTTTATTAATTTACTTTATTATTATGAAGTGTTTTAGAAAACATTTACTAGAATCGAAACTGGGCTTGAAATATATATTATTGTGTTTGATTTTATAAAAAAATATACCTAATGAACATAGTAGTTAATGAAATTGAAACAATTATGTAATGTAAAAACTTAAAAGAGTGCAAACTAATACAGCATATAAAATCTTTAGGCATTTAGCAATATCTTTATGTGAGGTTTCTAAATATTATGTAAATTTATGAGTGAATCTGGTCAAAATATCAAACTTCAATACAATAAATTGGGATTATAAATTTTACTTTTTAACATTTGTAGGCCTATAAGTCTTTTTACTTTTTTGTTAAAAATAACTTAAATTTGTGTGTTTTATATTGACTGTATTTTTAACATATTTTACATTTTCCCCAAATAAATGTATGAACTATTGTATTTCAAGCCTATAAACCAAGTTTGTTTTGTAAATTAAACATTTAAATAAAATGTTAATAATAAGCAGAGTAAGACAGAAGAGATAAGAAATTTGGGCGGATGCTTCCAATAACTATTGCCTAATATAATAGTTTTATAACCAAATTTTAGTAATAGTAGATTTATACAAGGCCATTAGGCTAGTGAGAAGGTTGCTCCAAGTATTTAGATCAATATTGTCTTTGTTCGAACAAAACTTAGGTGGGTTAATGCTTCTTTTGCCATTTAAGTTTAAACCAAATTTACCAATGTTACAAAAATATGGTAGTTAATTTTCGTTCAAATTTTAAAATTTAATTTTGTTGTTCATCTGTTTAACTATCACAATTACTTTACCATTTTTTAAGGTTAGATATGAGCTGTTCAATGGTGTAAAGTTAATTTACCGTACTTCAAGTTAGATTTTGAGTTTTAAAATTGGACAAAAAGGAATTTGTAATATAATTTTATTAAAGAAACTAAATGGAGTTGGTTTTGAATCGATATATCTAAACCATCATAAAGAAAACCCAACTCTGCCCTTAAAGAATGTTTTTAGAAATTTTTTCATGCAGGCTGTGTTGCTCCTTATGTCGATTTTGATTGTCTGAGTATATTAATAATTACTCTTTATGTAAGTTCAGAGGCCAATGTGTTTTTTCTACTTTCCATAATTTTTGTATTTTTATTTGCTCTGCAAAGACCTGGGTTTAATTTGATGTGGCTTCCATTCACATATTATGAATTTTGTTGTTTTGAATTAATTTTACATGAAATGAAATGAAATTTGAACTGGATATTTGAAACAGGTGTGTGAGGTGTCCAAATACAGGCTGTTTCTATAATGTACAGATATAATTCAGGGAGTGGCTAAGTAATAGAAAATTAAAAATAAAGTTCCTATAAACATATGTTCGGAAGAGCTTATTTTACGAACTATCAACCATTTTGTCTTTTTACTAAATAATTTATATATATATAGAATGGCTTAATACTCATCAATGTAAAGGCTTAGTTTGAAAAATATCAATCTTTTTCTAATAATTCCTTTCAAAATGGTGGTAATTAAAAAATTTAACTAAGAATAACTTTACTTATTCTCTTTTTAAATTGCCGTCCTTTTGAGATGAATTATTGGAACAAGATTATTATTTTTTTCAAACAATTACTTAACATTGATGAGTTATATATATGAGTTGTATGTTTTTAAAATTAAGGAACACAATTTCTTGTTTTATAAAGAATTAAAATGTATGGGGATTTACAAAAATTGGTATAGAGATGCACATATTACCATGAAGTATTAATTTTCAATTTTATTCCATATAATATAATGTTCTCAATTTTTAAGATATTGAAATGAACAAGTTTTTATATTAAAAATAAATTTTTAAATGTTAAAATAGTTTGACTGGAATTAAAATCCGACAATTGGGTCTCAAAGTGCCAGGGGTCAAAGTTCTTCAATAAATCACAATCAGACTTAAAAGTAAGATAGGTAAATAGTAGTGTCTTTGAAAAAGGTGCGAAACAACCAATTGTCGGTTCCCATTTTAAGAACAGGGGTTACCACTTTTGATGGTTAATTCTGTCAAAAGTTATTCAGTTGTAATCATTCAGTAGACTATGTAGGTTCTGTACCGTACAACAAATGCTTCACTAAATATTTGTGGTTATGTCCTAATATACAGCCTCCTAATGTTTATTAAATGTAAACTGTGTTATGCTTATTTTGATATCTACTTCCCCTTCTCTTAATATTATAAAAACTAGAATCCATTTAGATATTTTATTTACAAACCAATATAATCTGCTTCATGATCACACTACTAATGTGCAACTTACTTGCCTTGTACGAGCGCGATATTTTGCCATTCACCTACCTACTGCAAACTACCTGGAGCAACCTACTATCCGAAATTGCCTTGTGTGAATGCACCATAACCTTCTATACAAATTTACACGACAGATAACATCAAATGCAACAAAAATATTTCTACAGAACATTAATGAATCTAAGTACTATACAAATAAATTTGTTTACATAAATTACAAACTGTTAGAAAAAAAAGGAACCGTGTTCATTTTGCACCAAAACGTTTCGCACCATTTACATAAGTCTTGACTTCGTTACATCACACATTTAAATAAAATTGAGGTAACTATTGTTTATGATTGCTTCAAAATGAATACCTTTACGAATGGAAAAAAATAATACATTATTGTTAACCTTGTTTGTAAATTAACTACTAAACAATCGGTATACAAGGTTGTTTTAACAATAATCATTTTGAAGCAATATTTTGTTGCGGCTATTGTATGTTGGATGTTTTTCAGTACGTATATTTTGTCATGGAATATTTATTTATAACTCACATAATCAAGGCAATAATATAGAAGCAGGAATCAAAAATTTCATTATGAAAATAAATAAACTAAAATTAGTTTTCTCAATATCTATACTTTTACCAGACCTATCAATTAATTGTGAACTTCAAAAATCATTTAACTTTTAAATACCAATTTTAAATCATTTTAAAAAGTGTTAATACTTTTAAATCATCAACATTTAAAAACTATAAATGCCAGTTAATCCACTCAAGAAAAATATCAGACTAATTATTTATATTTAGAAATTGGAGTAGACCAAGGTTGTTTACTTTTACTGATGGTTTTGATTACACATATACCAAGGGATTTACAGTGAAGACATTAATTTGGCGGATATCCTGTGTCTTATATTTTGTAAACTATTAGACTTGACAGAAAAGATAGAAGAATTAATAAAAGAAGGGAAGAAAGTAGGCCTAAAAGTAAATGAAAGAAATGTTGATAAATTATTAAACCAAGTGAATTTGTTTTTCAATGGAACAATTATAAAACAGGTGGATCAGATCCAGGCTTGCCAGTTTGGATACAAAATCAGGTGGGGCCAATGGTTATTCTGCGAAGAATAAAGAAGGCTTAGGTGATATTTGTACAACTTTGAGCCATTTGGAAAACTTAGAAACTGAGAAAGAGAACTAAAGTCGGAATTTCAGAAACTAATGTGAACTCTGTACTTCTTAATTGAAGCCATCGTAGAGACACTACTAATTATATTAGATAGTTACAAACATCTATTAATAATTGTTTGAGATGTATTTTTGGGGGTTCCATACATGAACTCTGGGATAGATGTAGGCAAATCAAATAACCGAGACTATAAAAAAGAATGGCTAAATATGGTAAATGAAGTGTCCCTGGTCATAAAGATATAAAGGCAATGAAACCCCCAAAACCGACACCCCGAGCTAAGAAAACCGGTTCTGTGGAAGGCCTAAGGTCAATCTCAAGAATATGTGGTTGAGGCCTGGATGGAGCGAACCTGGTCCTATCACTTGGATAAAGCTACGGGGTGTCGGTTTTGGGGGTTTCATTGCCTTTATATTTTTATGACCAGGGACACTTCGTTTACCCTATTTAGCCATTCTTTTTTATAGTCTCGGTTATTTGTTTTGCCTACATCTATCCCAGAGTTCATGTATGGAACCCCCAAAATACGTTGAGAATCCATCTCAAACAATATTATTAATAGATGTTTGTAACTATCTAATATAATTAGTAGTGTCTCTATGATGGCTTCAATTAAGAAGTACAGAGTTCACATTAGTTTCTGAAATTCCGAGTTTAGTCCTCTTTCTCAGTTTCTAAGTTTTCCAAATGGGTCAAAGTTGTACAAATATCACCTGAGCCTTCTTTATTCTTCGCAGAATAACCATTGGCCCTACCTGATTTTGTATCCAAACTGGCAAGCCTGGATCTGATCCACCTGTTTTATAATTGTTCCATTGAAAACAAATTCACTTGGTTTAATAATTTATCAACATTTCTTTCATTTTATTACCCTAGTTCTTCTATCTCTTCTGTCAAGTCTAATAGTTTACAGAATATAAGACACAGGATATCCGCCAAATTACTGTCTTCACTGTAAACCCCTTGGTATTGTGTAATCAAAACCATCAGTAAAAGTAAACAATCTTGGTCTACTCCAATTTCTAAATATAAATAATTAGTCTGATATGTTTCTTGAGTGGATTAACTGGCATTTATAGTTTTTAAATGTTGATGATTTAAAAGTATTAACACTTTTTAAGATGATTTAAAATTGGTATTTAAAAGTTAAATGATTTTTGAAGTTCACAATTGATAGGTCTGGTAAAAATATAGATATTGAGAAAACTAATTTTAGTTTATTTATTTTCATAATGAAATTTTTGATTCCTGCTTCTATATTATTGCCTTGATTATGTGAGTTATAAATGAATTGCTACAAATAAATATTCCATGACAAAATATATGTACTGAAAAACATCCAACATACAATAGCCGCAACAAAATATTGCTTCAAAATGATTATTGTTAAAACAACCTTGTATACCGATTGTTTAGTAGTTAATTTACAAACAAGGTTAACAATAATGTATTATTTTTTCCATTCGTAAAGGTATTCATTTTGAAGCAATCATAAACAATAGTTACCTCAATTTTATTTAAATGTGTGATGTTACGAAGTCAAGACTTATGTAAATGGTGCGAAACGTTTTGGTGCAAAATGAACACGGTTCCTTTTTTTTCTAACAGTTTGTAATTTATGTAAACAAATTTATTTGTATAGTACTTAGATTCATTAATGTTCTGTAGAAATATTTTTGTTGCATTTGATGTTATCTGTCGTGTAAATTTGTATAAAAGGTATCAGTTATGGTGCATTCACACAAGGCAATTTCGGATAGTAGGTTGCTCCAGGTAGTTTGCAGTAGGTAGGTGAATGGCAAAATATCGCGCTCGTACAAGGCAAGTAAGTTGCACATTAGTAGTGTGATCATGAAGCAGATTATATTGGTTTGTAAATAAAATATCTAAATGGATTCTAGTTTTTATAATATAAAGAGAAGGGGAAGTAGATATCAAAATAAGCATAACACAGTTTACATTTAATAAACATTAGGAGGCTGTATATTTAGGACATAACCACAAATATTTAGTGAAGCATTTGTTGTACGGTACATAACCTATATAGTCTACTGAATGATTACAACTGAATAACTTTTGACAGAATTAACCATCAAAAGTGGTAACCCCTGTTCTTAAAATGGGAACCAACAATTGATTGTTTCGCCCATTTTTCAAAGACACTACTATTTACCTATCTTACTTTTAAGTCTGATTGTGATTTATTGAAGAACCCCTGGCACTTTGAGACCCAATTGTCTGATTTTAATTCCAGACAAACTATTTCAACATTTAAAAATTTCTTTTTAATATAAAAACTTGTTCATTTCGATATCTTAAAAATTGAGAACATTATATTATATGGAATACAATTGCCAAATAATACTTCATGGTAATATGTGCATCTCTATATCGATTTTTTAAATCCCCATAAATTTTAATTCTTTAAATAAAACAAGAAATTGTGTTCCTTAATTTTAAAAACATACATTTTAAACTCATATATAACTCATCAATGTTAAGTAATTGTTTGAAAAAAATAATGAACTTGTTCCAATAATTCGTCTCAAAAGGACGGCAATTTAAAAAGAGAATAAGTAAAGTTATTCTTAGTTAAATTTTTTAATTACCACCATTTTGAAAGGAATTATTAGAAAAAGATTGATATTTTTCAAACTAAGCCTTTACATTGATGAGTATTAAGCCGTTCTATATATATATAAATTATTTAGTAAAAAGACAAAATGGTTACTAAAATAAGCTCTTCCGAACATATGTTTATAGGAACTTTATTTTTTATTTTCTATTACTTAACCACTCCCTGAATTATATCTGTACATTATAGAAACAGCCTGTATTAATTTGGACACCTCACACACCTGTTTCAAATATCCAGTTCAAATTTTATTTCATTTCATGTAAAATTAATTCAAAACAACAAAATTCATATTATGTGAATGGAAGCCATATCAAATTAAACCCAGGTCTTTGCAGAGCAAATAAAAATACAAAAATTATGGAAAGTAGAAAAAACACATTGGCCTCTGAACTTACATAAAGAGTAATTATTAATATACTCATACAATCAAAATCGACATAAGGAGCAACACAGCCTGCATGAAAAAATGTCTAAAAACATATTCTTTAAGGGCAGAGTTGGGTTTTCTTTATGATGGTTTAGATATATCGATTCAAAACCAACTCCATTAAGTTTCTTTAATAAAATTATATTACAAATTCCTTTTTGTCCAATTTTAAAACTCAAAATCTAACTTGAAGTACAGTAAATTAACTTTACACCATTGAACAGCTCATATCTAACCTTAAAAAATGGTAAAGTAATTGTGATAGTTAAACAAATGAACAACAAAATTAAATTTTAAAATTTGAACGAAAATTAACTACCATATTTTTGTAACATTGGTAAATTTGGTTTAAACTTAAATGGCAAAAGAAGCATTAACCCACCTAAGTTTTGTTCGAACAAAGACAATATTGATCTAAATACTTGGAGCAACCTTCTCACTAACCTAATGGCCTTGTATAAATCCACTATACTAAAATTTGGTTATAAAACTATTATATTAGGCAATAGTTATTGGAAGCATCCGCCCAAATTTCTTATCTCTTCTGTCTTATTCTGCTTATTATTAACATTTTATTTAAATGTTTAATTTACAAAACAAACTTGGTTTATAGGCTTGAAATACAATAGTTCATACATTTATTTGGGAAAAATGTAAAATATGTTAAAAATACAGTCAATATAAAACACACAAATTTAAGTTATTTTTAACAAAAAAGTAAAGACTTATAGGCCTACAAATGTTAAAAAGTAAAATTTATAATCCCAATTTATTGTATTGAAGTTTGATATTTTGACCAGATTCACTCATAAATTTACATAATATTTAGAAACCTCACATAAAGATATTGCTAAATGCCTACAGATTTTATATGCTGCATTAGTTTGCACTCTTTTAAGTTTTTACATTACATAATTGTTTCAATTTCATTAACTACTATGTTCATTAGGTATATTTTTTTATAAAATCAAACACAATAATATATATTTCAAGCCCAGTTTCGATTCTAGTAAATGTTTTCTAAAACACTTCATAATAATAAAGTAAATTAATAAAACTTCTTTTAAATCTGGTACCCAAATTATAACTTATTAATTATCTGCAGTTGATCTGCAAATTTACTAAAATCCATTTTATAAATAAATATGTTTTTAAATTTATGAAAATGTAAAATTTGTTATATTTAATACTAGGAATTTTCCTTAGCTTCAGTAAAATGGAGTCTGGTTTTCATTTTGCCGTTGTGATTACGTGTTCTGAAAAATGCCTACGAATTTCAGCTCCTAAAAAGTCTAGTCTTTCAACAAAAATTTAAATTCACATGACTAGAAGAATTTTGTTAACTTGTTAATCAACTGCTGTAATTCAAATAATACACATATTTTTATAAAAACCTTCCAGAGGTATTTTGTTATGAATTATTATTTCCTGTTCTACACCGGAAATTTATACAACGTATAATTTAATGAGAAAGAATTATTATTTAACCAAAAATGTATACTAAAGAAATAATTAAGAAACTGGGTTTACTATTACCATATTTTATTAGTTTACGTAATGAATACTAAATCAACATTTCTATAATAGACCTACTTAATTTGTAACAAATTTATCAAATCTTTTGAATATAAAAAAATTGTATATTATGTAACTTAATAAAATAAAACACTTTTAAATTACAAGAATCATAAAAATGACAAACATTTTTTATGGTATTTGGAAAGTTAACACTTTTTAAAACATAATTTGACACTTAATAATACAATGTCAAATAATATTACAAAATATTGGGCTACTATAATAACCCTCACTTATAAGATGAATAATAATGATAGGTAACCACAATTATTATGGTAAACACAATTTCAATAAGCTAAAGAATAAGTTTTAAAATTACTTGCTTTAACTTTTCTTTCATTAGTGATATTTAATTATTTTTTAAATACTCATTGTTTTTCGAAGTGTTTAATTTGTGACATATTATTTTAGTAACTCAATGTATGCACTTTACAGGGTAGCCAAAATACAAGACAATTATAATAAAATACTTGTAAATATATATGTATAGACACATTGTGTTATAATAGGTGAGCCTTGGCTTTTAAGAGCGATCATTTGTTGGCACCCAAAAATACCAATCATTGTAAGTTTAACCAAATGTAAATGTTGGAAGTTGTATGTGCAAATTGTATAATATTATATTATAAAACAAACAAAAAAAACAGAGTAGTGGGGAAAAATTACTAACTAGAAATATTGTATGTAGTATTGATAGTTTTGGAAACTGTTTCACGTCGAATAAATAAAAATCTTGGAAAAATTTGTGTTTATTTTCCTAGATTGTTGTCATGCTGTAAAAGGCAATTCAATTTATGGTTCTAATTAATCTGAGTCACTTTATGATAAGTTAATCAGTTATGCTTAGACAGCTACTATGAAAACAGGCAGAACAATGTACTAGACACACACTGTTCTGGTGCCGGAAATGGAAGGGAAGACATGATCTCCAGGAAGTGGATTTGACTGCTAAGAACATTGTCTGTTAAATGATAGAGTTCGGAAGAAAACTAGAGAGTAATCGAAGGCTTCTTATCAAACTTGTTGATGACCAAAGGTTCCAACTACAAAAAGAAATATGAGAGAGCCCTGGCTAGCCAAGAAATAATGCTATTAAGTGATACCTTGGTCACTCCCTAAATATATTGAGGGTCTTTAAAAGAGGTGTGTTAAGTGAGTCTTTATTAAAAGTTAACTCTTACAACTTTGAAGTGCAATCATCTTATTTACTGATGGTACATTTTCACCTTCTAAAAAAGAATACGGTACCTACAAATTGATAAATTTGTATTCTTTGATATTGAATGTAATAATTATATTTAATGTGGTAACAAAATGACTGTGCAACTAAGGCCAATTCTTATAAGAAATTAAATACAGAAATACAAAAAAAATATACTAATACATTTATTTTAAAATTACCTATCTACATTTTTTAATAAAATATAGGCTTCCTACTAACATTTTGTGTAGGGTAAATTTCTACACTTTTTTCTATATAATTAACACACATATTTTTTCTATATAATTTAGATCCAACTAAATCGTTGATCTCTACCATATTCATTTCCAACTCGATGAAATCTTTGCATAGAGTGAGAAATTCGTTTCCAAGTTTAAAGACCCATTCGTTGAATGTATTTTGTTCAGCAGTTCTCATATTGTCAGCCAGACTCATTTTTTCCCAAATCGCCAGAGTAGTGAGCTTTTGATGCAATCCTCCAAGATGTTAGCAGCAGTGCCATGTGGCCTAAATTCTTCGACAGGCATGAATGTTTTTCTGCGGAATGGTCTGTCATCGATCATAATTTCTTTAAGGAGTTGATCAACAATTCTCAACGATTGAGATGATCATTGTCATCAGCAATCGATGATGATTAGAAAGGCGCTGTGCAGATTATTAGACTCAAAAGAAGGAATTTTTATACTGGAGACAGAAGTTTCCATGGATGAAAGAGGAATTTTGAATCCACTGTGAACCATTCGACCACCCTTCAGTAAATCAGCAGCAATTCCTGTCGTTGGAAACCTCAATATGCTTTTAATTTACCAAATATACTCGTGTACTACTTTGGCTCCTACTTTGTCTGCACTTCCAGTCCGTAGTTCTTTGATCATATGTAGTGGTAGGCAATTTCTGTGTACAGGTACTGCTGGGCATTTTCATCCAAATGATTGAGTTTGAACCAGGCAGTGAAATGAGTCTGACGATTGTGAGCTCAAGATTTTTCCTCGCCTTCTTGCAAGTACACCAACTGCTCCTCAGGCAAATGAATAGCGATACAAATAACGGCATGTGATCTGCCATGCATCAAATTTGTTTAAAGTTTCCACATAGCTTCGGGAGCACTAACATATTGTTTGTATGACTGATCGATCTCATCATGGGCAACATTTACTGTGCACTTCAACTTGCATGATATACATTAAGGTAAGATCGACTAAAATAGGAGAAAAAAAACTGGCCTGATAAAATTTGTGTATACATTTAAGGTATGACATTAATTCATAAAATGCCTTTTAATCCTACAACTGGTAATCATAATGGAGGTTTTTTCATGCTGCAAGCATATTTTTTTAAATTTGCCAAATATAGAAATTATATCCCAATCCACATGTGTCAACATATTTTTTGTAGCAAAAAATCAAATATGCAAAAACAAATTTTGTTGATGTAAAACTTTAAAAGTTACTAGCACAGGAAGCAAAAAATGTTTAGTAACGGGAAAAATCCAACTTTCTACCTACATTACAAATATTAAAACATTTTTGTAATTTTTTTCTAAATTACAAAAGTTTCGTAATTTTGTTCTGAATAGAGAATGGTATGGTAATGGTATGGTTTTTGAGATATATAACAAACAATATTTATTGTTGTAGGGGTTGTTTCAACCCTTACAGACCAAATATTTTAAAATACTTTCTTAGTACGCCTCTTGCCCCTGTTGCAAATACATGTACTACCAAATTTCACATTCCTAGGAGGTAAGGTTTTTGAGATATATAACAAACAATATTTATTGTTGTACGGGTTGTTTCAACCCTTACAGGCCAAATATTTTAAAACCGTTCTTAGTGTACCTCTAGTGTCTATGAGAAATATATGTGTACCAAATTTCAAGTTCCTTGGTGTTATGGTTTTTGAGAATCTGTGATCAGTCAAAACTACCCCTAAACCCCCAAAACTACCCCTAAAAATATGAATATCAAAATGAAATTTCTTTAGTTTTCCTATTTACACCACAAGTATATACATGCCAAATTTCATCTCTCTAGTTTCATGGGAAGTGGGAGAATTAGTGATGATGAGTGAGTGAATGAGTGAGGGCTTTGCCTTTTATATAGTACTAGTGGACCCGGCAATGCTTCGCTATTGCTTAATTTAATTTTAAGGGTAGTTATCAAATTTCATTCTTTTGACTTAAGTTATTGAATTGCAAATGGTGTTTATGTCACTTAAGAATAATATTACAGTACACAAATTTAGATTTATTGTTTGTAGGATGTTGGTGCAATTTTATTTTATTGTATTAAACTACCCTATTTTAATTTATTTGATTGTAGTGACCATTTTTATTCTCTAAACAATTCTAGTAGTATACGGTACTAATATGTGTAAATTGTGAAATTTTAGTGAAATTAGTTGAGTTGTTTTTAAGTATATAGACAAATTAAATGTACTTTTTTATTGAATTTATAAGGTAATTATTACATTTCATTCCTTTGGCTTAAGTAATCAAATTTCAAATGGTTTTTTTAAAAATAATATTATAATGTTACATAATTTTAGCTTTTTAGATTGTAGGATGTTAGTTTAATTTATTGTATAGGGGTATTAACCCCATTTCAACCCCTTAAACGGTAATAATTGTAACTTCTAAACACTCCTAATAATGGATAAACTGTGAAATTTTTAGTGAAATTGGTCGGATGGGTTTTGAGTCTATAATGACAAAGAAAAAAGAATCAAAGACACGAAGAAACAAACATTTATTTTTATATATTGTACAGATATAGAATACAGTACATATATAACTATGGTAAAAATAAGAAAAAAAAAACATATTCCTGACTTATCATTGTATATTAGTGATTGTTGCCGTCAATATTATTTAATTAGAAGAGTACGTTCAGAAGAACACCGATTGAAAATTGTAAATGCTAGATGAATTCTATCGGCAGTACACCACTGAAATGTTTGAAATGTGTGATATGCCTTGAATGTGATCGACTTGGAACCATGCAGTTTTTCACAAAATTTAATTTATAATTGAATAAAGTCAGAATTCCAAGTAAACAGTAGAAACAACAAAATGCGTTAATTCTAATGGTTTGCTATGACATCATTATTTCCTTCACTGTAATGCTTTTTGATACATGACATTTTTTGTTTTGTTGTCTGGCGCGTAAACAAATAAAGCTGATGGTTGTCCGAACACGGGAACAGGCGACATACAATTGACCATGCGAGAAGCATGGATTTTCGAGATTAATGCCGCAAACATTCAATGACTGCCCTTGTGATTTATTTATGGTTATTGCGAATGCTAGCCGCATGGAAAACTGCAAGCGTTTAAAGTCAAATGGCATGTCAGACGGAATCATTGGGATTCGTGGTATTAAAACGTCTTCTCCTTTATACTTTCCTCTAAGAATTGTTGCTTCTATGACGTTGTTCATCAGTTTCTTCACCGCAAGCCGAGTGCCATTACAAAGACGTGGTTGATTGATATTTCTTAACATTATGATTACCGATCCGACTTTTAATTGAAGATTTTGAGGTGGCAATCCGGACAATTCCAGCGAGTTTAAAAATTCGGTTGGATAGTTTATGACATCATCTTGGTTAGTAACGGAATCCACTGATTTGTACGTCATCAATTCTCCTTCAATTTCACTTTGAATTTTGAAATTTAATTCGTTGACATCAATGTTTTTCTCAGCCAATATAGCACGTTCACTCAACCATCTTGATTTTTGAAATTTTTAGCAATGTTTGGAAATACCTTTATAATTAGTTCAGTCTTTGATTCCATGAACTTGCATAAATTTGTGGGGAACGTAATGCAGCCGGTCGAAATGTTTACCATTGCCAATGTCCAGCAATTGTTTAGAAAATACTTTTCCAGATTGGTCGTTTTGCAAACTCGACACGCATGTTCACGCTTAATTTGAGCGTCTTAATGTGTTTCCACAAACCGGACGACTTCAAACATACATTAAGTTTATCGGCTGGAGTTAATCTTGGAATCACTGGCAATGTTTGGCGAAAATCACCTGCCAACAGAATCATTGCACCACCAAACCGGTTTTGATTGTTTCGTAGATCTTGCATCGTTTGGTCTAATGCCTCCAAAGATTTTTTATGCGCCATCGTACATTCATCCCAAACTATCTATTTACATTGCTGTAAGACTTTGGCCATCGCACAGTTTTTCGAAAGGTTGCACGTTGGATTTTCATGGATTTGCATATTTAATGGCAACTTGAGTGCTGAATGAGCTGTTCGACCACCTTCCAATAAAGTAGCTGCGTTTCGAGATGAAGTAAGTGCAAGTGCAATTCCATTTTGCGATCAAATCGTTGCCAAAATCAATGCGATCAAAAAATGTTTTTCCAGTTCCACCGGCTGCTTCCAAGAAGAAAATTCCTCCAGTTCCATCTGTCAAAATTTACATGAGGGTGTCTTACGCATGTTTTTGTTGCCGATTCAACAGCGGAGCTTTCATTCGAACATATTCTTTCAATGCATCGCAATCATATTGTTTTTCGCGTTTTAACTCTTGATTAAATACGTCGTGCATCGGACGATTGGGCGCTATCAAACCTAATTGAAGTAATACCTTGTTCGACATCATCAAGCACATGTCTTCAATTAATAACAATGCCTCGTTGTGAATTTCGCTGCTTAGTTGCAAACCTGGGTTTGATGTTCTAATACGCATCTGATGCAAAATATCATCTTTGTATTTGTTCCACAAATCGATTAGATTTGATGGAAAGCATGTTGAGATAATTATGGAAAACAAAGTTCGTATTTAATAAGCATTTGACAAAATTTCAGCATCTCTGAGGGTGTAATCCCAATGAGTGTCGTTCTCTAGCAAACGTAAACATTTACAGGCTTCTCTATATATGTGTCACACAATACATCATTAACAGTTCGTAGATGTTGGAATGATGTTGAGCCACGAACGTTGACTAATAGCAAACACGAATAAAAACACTCGTCGTTGCTTGGATGGATTGTGTAAATGCGACCTAATGCATCGGTGGAAAATACTTGTGGGTAACCTGGAACTGGATTTCCTTGTTTCCGTTGTTGAAATTTCTTTGACAATTGATTCCAAGTATAATATTTTGGCATTTCGGAGTATAGCAGTGTTTGGGCGAAGTCATAATTTTGGCACATTTTAAAAAAACTGGTTAACGTTGTAGATGGCGGTTGATTGGCTCGTTGTAATGCGTTCTCCGCTGTGAAAAATTCTCTTTGACCATTTTCCAGGTGTACGGCCAAGTGAACAACAGTGGGATATCTTTCATGAATGGCGAATGAAAAAATGCGCCAAATTGCTTTGTTACTGCTAACGTAACAGCCCATTTGATATTGAGAGACTGCATCGTTCGAATTCTCCGCACTAACTCAAATCACAGCTATGTCACTTCCTTTAGTCACATACTTGCAGATGTATTTAATTGATTTCACGGAATGGCAGTATTCGACGTTGATGTGCACTTTGAATGTCTTTGAGAGTAATTGTGAATATGGAACAATCCAACGATTGTCAACTTCAATATCCTGTTGATTCACTTTGACAATTGTTGAATTTCCATTGTCCGCAGTTGATCGGCGACGATACAGTGGATAACCGCTACTGCCCGTAATTGTTTCTGCTACTAATGCCGGTGGATAACGCTTCGAACATTTTCCCCTGACCATACATGGCGCATTGTTATTTAATGTTCCGCAGGGGCCGTGAATCATGTTCTTAGTAACAACTTCATGCAAGCCTGGATCTTCTTCTTTGTTGGGAATTTCCGCTGATATCACATCATCGATTTCATTTGGTCTTATCTTCTCTATCAGACATTGTCACATGATTTTTTTCTACTGACCGATGATGTCTCATTCGATTCATAACACCTTCATTTTCTCTTTCCTCTTGTGTAAGTGCTGAACGTGTTTGTGATAATAGATTCCGTTCACTTACAATTACCTCTTCGCATTGCTCTACAGTTCGATTGAATCGAAAATTTATTAGGTTTGTAGCATTGCGAGTTCTGTGACCTAAACTGCTCCGTCTTATTGGCGGCATTGCAGTGTCATTAAATTTTGTCAATTTAATTAAATTAATGAAAATTTACAATTCGATTGAAAAACTACAATTGATTCACAGTCAATTGCTTTAGGATAAAACAGTAAAGTTATTCATTTCTTGAAACGATGAACTGAAATCATAACCACAATTCAACTGACAATAAACAACTGAAGATCGCGGGAAAACAACAAAAGAAAAAAGCAAAGAGGTTTGAATTAGCTGGGGGTCGTAGCAAAGAGGTTTGAACACTCATCTCAAAATCCGCCGAATTCTAAGGTACGGTACTTTTTCTTTCAGAAAAAATAAGAAAAGTAAACAAACGTAAAACAATGGAAAGAGGTTTGAATCAGCTGGGGGTTCTAGGAAATATATTTGAATCACTTTGTAACATCCGTGTTAAAATTCAGGATGTAACAAAGTGGTTCGAGTAGAGTTTCAAATTTTAAATTTATAGGCCTAATTAGTATAAAATACTGTTTAGTATTTAAATATACAATTATATATCAAAATAAAGATAAAAATGTGATATTTTAGTGGCTTTTAGTTTCATACAGATTGTTTGTTTATTTTTTAGAAACATCCATGTTAAAATTCAGGATGTAACAAAGTGGATCAAATAGAGTTTCTAATTTTAAATTTATAGGCCTAATTAGTATAAGATACTGTTAAGTATTGAAATATACAATTATTTATCAAAATAAAGATAAAAGAGTGATCTTTTAATGGCTTTTAGTTTCATTCAGATTGTTTGTTTATTTTTCAGTAACATCCGTGTTAAAATTCAGGATGTAACAAAGTGGTTTAAATATAGTTTCTAATTTTAAATTTATAGGCCTAATTCGTATAAGATACTGTTTAGTATTTAAATATAAAATTATATATCAAAATAAAGATAAAAATTTGATCTTTTAATGGTTTTTAGTTGCATTCATATTGTTTGTTTAGTTTTTTATATAATTATGTTTAAACTCACGTATGTTTATGGTTATGCCTGGTAACAAATTGTTTATTATTATTATTATTATTGACAGCGGAAATATGATTTGAAAAGTATTAAACAATTCATAGATAAAATAGAATTTATATAAACAATATTTTAAACAGCATATGTGTAAGTGAATAGATATATAACAACCCATGTTTGAATTGAATTATAATATAGTAAGAATTTTTCGTTGATTGTTGTTTGTGTTGTTTGTCAATCTAACCTAAAAAAGCTGTTGATTTTTGAAGAATAATAACCCGATTCTAAATTAGAGAAATTGGTTGCAAATAAAAGTGTTTCGGTTCATTGTAGGCCTAACCTAAAACTATGTTCAGTTTTTTATCCATATCAGTTGTTTTATTTATAATAATATGCAACAACCAATGTTTAAATTGAATTATAATATAGTAGGCTAGGCCTAAGCATGTTTTGTTGATTTTTGTTTGTGTTTGCTTTTAATTTGTCAATCTAATCTAAAAAGCTATTGGTTTTGAAGAATAATAAACTGATAATAAATTTGCTAAAGTTGCTATGGTAATTAATTAATGTAAACAAACATGTGTTACTAGCTGGCCATACACGGTCCGATTTGTAGTCCGATTCAATGACCGATGTCCGATGTAGGAGCGTGAATGGGCTTGATCAACACCACCTATAATACATTGGTATTATGTATTATAATGTATTATAGGTGGATTGGCTTGATGGACGACGAGTTGGATAATCGTACAAATCGAAGTCCCAGATCAGACTACTAGATGATCCGACTTCCCATCCGACTGTGAATGGGGTGATCGTCTGATTGTCGTTTTAAACTTTCTCCTTGTTGATGTTTGATCTTCCCTTTTCCCCTATACTTTGTACATTTTTACTTCTATAATAATGGATAATAAAGGATTTTTGGAATTTATTGAATTGTACCGGGAGAATATTTTTGTTTGTGAACACAAGTGATGCAATTTATGCAAACTGACATGTTTTTGAGCATCTTCGCGTCACAATAGTTCAAAAATAATTTCTTAACCTATTGAAAAACATAGGTGAATGTTTACTATACCGTACACTAAAAAAAATTAGGCAGTTATTGTTGTCTACTATATTTAAAAATATAGGTGATTGTTTAGTATACTGAAAAATGTAGGCGATTGAAAGTATACTGACAAAATATAGTAGATTATTTAGTATAATGAAAAAATAAGGGTGATTATTTAGTAAACTGAAAAAATATTGGTGATTGTCTACTACGGTATATTGAAAAATGTAGGCGATTGTCTACTATACTGAAAATATATAGGCTAGTTATTGTTTTCTATACTGAAAAAAATATAAGCGGTTGTCTACTATATTTTAAAAAAATAAGTGATTGTAAGTATACTGACAAAATATAGGGAATTGTTTAGTTTAATTATTTGCATATAGTAATTGCTGTACATTTTTATACAACTACCACTATGTAGGCCTACAAGGAAAGACGACTGAATTGGAATGATTTCTTGTCGTGGAGTTGAAAATTTGAGAACGTTTTGAATAATGTAAATCAATGTGTATATTTTTTATTTATTACTAGGGATACCCCAGCGTGCTCCCCACGCCAACCCAGTTGGAACTTTCTATACACATAATTATGTTATATGTTCTTTATAATAAAGATGTAGGATTAATAATAACCTCAAAACTAAGATCGTAAATGTCCAAAATGAAATTATTTTATATTATAACATCAGATATAAATAATAAAGGTTAAAAGAACCAGCAATGCTCAGGTCTACATTTTAATAAAATCCTAACCTAAAATTTAGAAAAGTAAATAATGGATTCAAAGTTTAAAATCAGCTGTTAATGGAATTATGATTAATGGAAACGTTAGTTGGATCGTAAGTTGGATGGTAAGTTGGATCGTGAGTGGTGAAACGCATCCAACTTGCAGTCCAACTCGGTCGTCCTACAAATCGGACCGTGTATGGCTAGCTTAAGCATTTTATACGAACAGCTGTTTTTGTGCGCTATGGTCTTGAGTCCATACAAAAGAGGCTGTTTAGTTTTTTCCAAATTTGAAACTTTTTCAGGAAACTTTTCAAGTATTTCTTTATATAAAAACCTAGTTCGGACTATTACGAACATTTTAAACAAAAAATAGCCAAATTGGTCCAGCCGTTCTCAATTGATGCGATTTCAAAGAAACAGCAATTCACTTTTATTATATAGATATAGACTATAGCTGACCCGTACGGCGTTGCCCGTGGTGGTTGGTATTTTCAGTCTTTTTAATGTAATTGTATTCTTTTTAAGTGTTCAGTCAGTGAGTGGTATTTGGCTTTTGTATATATAGACCTCAAATAATAAAAGCACTATTGTCATAATAATAAAAGATCTGAAATTATGATTCTAGTAACTTTGATCCCCCCAAACCCCTCCTAAAATTTCGAAATTTTTCAAACCCTTTCTTAGTGAGCACCTATGGTCCTAGAGGAAGCTACATACAAAATTTCATTCCAATCCGTTCGGTAGTTTTGAAGAAATTGTAATTTAATAACTTTGATCCCCCCAAACCCCCCCCTAAAATTTCGAATTTTTTTAAACCCTTTCTTAGCGAGCGCCTATGGCCCTAGAGGAAGCTACATACCAAATTTCATTCCAATCTGTTTGGTAATTTTGGAGAAATCATGATTTAGTCATTTTTACCCCCCAAACCTCCCTAAAATTTCGAATTTTTTCAAACTCTTTTCAGTAAGCACCTATGGCCCTAGAGGAAGCTACATTCCAAACAATAAACTTTCAGGTTTTTTGGCAAAAAAAAAAAAAACTACTAAATTCAGAGAATATGCAGCACATGGCACGATATAAGCGAGGTCATTCTCCTCCTGCAAGCGGGACTGGACTCCCTTATAATTTCCAGTCATATTGCTACCATTTTCGTATGACTGGCCTCTGCAGTTCTAGAAATCTAAACCATCTTTTTAAATTTTCTTCTTAATTACTTCAGAAAGTGTTAGTCATTTTTTTCGCTAACTGTTAATAAATCTATAAAACTTTCACAAATCTGAATTTATTTTCTGTCGATTTTCACATATCTGATAACCTGAGACATTTGCTCCAAGTGGCTCACATCTGGCGTGTAATCAAACATGAGAGAAAAGTACTTTGCCTCTCTTATATCATTTTGAATCTTATGTGTAAAGTAAGTACCGTACTCATAAGTAAGGTAACTCAACGCTTCTTATAACGGATGATGTGCTCCTTTAATGGGGGTGTTAACAAGAGAACACTCAATCATATTGAGAAATTTACCATTCCTTGGATCATCAAAATCAAAGCTTCATTTGATCCTCATAAGGGACTGCCTTGCCTTGCCAAATTCATAAGAACGTCGACAACAACATACAAAACAGTTTTCAAATAATTTTCTTTCTGGGATATTTAGTGCACCGAATAAGATTGATTGTATATAATTTAAAATGACTTGTATGTTTACTGCATTTAATGAATTATTATGATAAGTAGAAAATTATGTTTAGTTCATTTAACGTGATCCGTTTAGTTTTTTATTCCAACTATTATCATTAATAAAATGTTGTTACATGGAATCTTTGAGTTTTTCTTGAACCTTATTTTAGACTCTACTGTAGATAGTTGGAAGGATCAAGCTCCATCATCAGATGGAACAGATGTGTCAATCCTTTTGTACAACACAGGAAGAAGCAGATACAAAAATCATACTTCACGAAGTATACATATCTCAGCAAGGATTTAGAACAACTCACATTTATTTGGCAGACACTGATCGATGTTCTGGTTTTGGCGTTAAAGAAATTTCCTCAAATGACATCACAATTTGGAATTTTTCTTGGGCAGGGATAGAAATGGTTTGATGATATAGCTCCTATCCACAAGTCACTGGGATTACTCAAATCTGCTGCTCTCCTTGGACTTAATACTTTATCGGATCCAGATGTGATGGTAAACTAAAGCTTCTGTAAATCATGACGTACTAGAACGCTTTGGAGTCATTTGTTTGTCATTTATATTTACCAAAAACTGTGATGACTGAGATTGGAGATGTACGATTTTTTCTTTTCACAAAAAAACAATGTCAAGATGAAAATTTGTAGTTGCACATGTTCACCATGTCTACGTCGCGTTTGTCCCTCATGCACCTGTCTCATGTATGGACTTAAGTGTACAGAAATGTATAGATGTGAAGGTGATCCAGAACTATCTAAAGACTCTAAGGATATAGAAGACATAGATGAATGCAATGAATCAGCTATAGAAAGTTAATACATGATTTATGATGGAGATTGTAGTGATTGATAAACTTATGTAAGACTTATGTAAACTTAAATCTCACATAAACTTATGATTCTTATGATAAACTTATACATATTTTCATCATGTATCTTTTTATTGTAATACATTTTCAATATTAATTTGGCTTTATATACTATTGGAAATGTAATATCCAACAAAAAATCACCTATAGTTCATTCAGCGAGTGTTTGCAGTAAATCGCTGTATTCTGTGGCCATTTTGAAGCTTAAAATTTATACTTTTAATGGGTTTTTTTAGTTAAATTTTTAATTTATACACATGTGACTTAATAAAATATTTATTAAGAGGTTTTAATTGTCCATGTCTTTCCCTGTCATCCATCATAGGTGGCGATTTACTGCAAACACTCGCTGAACGTACTATAGTGGTAAAAAAATGTCCCTGACAATTAATTCTGCCTTCTCAAATTCATTCATTTCTGCAGTTTCTTTTGAACTGACTGTTGTATTGAGGCGCCTAGTATCAAAACCCGCTAAGTCCAATTTTTTTCGAAATTGAGTTAGATATTGCTTCTTATAGGGTTTTCC
>JAGFPH010000222.1:122970-144988 GCA_018207615.1 Philaenus spumarius | reverse complement strand
ATTTGAAAGTTTTTAATGTTGTACGTGTTGAAGATGGTTAAATATTGGTTTCCCGGCATCAGTGAAGTGTATAAATACTATATTTATTAAGAAAAAAGTTCAGGTTTGTGTGTTTATGGTAGTTTTGATTGACAAGTTAAAGTAAACAAATACCATTTTTATAAATTATCATTTATTCATTTAATTTAACGTTATATTATAAACGTATTAACAAAACATTTCATTTTAATTTTAAGATCATTGGCACTGTTTATAATTAGGTACCTAATTACTGCTCTGAAACATATTTATATAACTAAAACTATAAGGAGAACTTCAAAATTATGATATGAATTTTGAACATCGTGGAGGGGGGGTAGGCCTATAGTTTGGTCAATTTGTTCCTGGTTGCGGCCTTAGCTGCAGATTGGAGGATAAAAAAAAGATGGGTTGTAAGTGTGAGTCACCTGTCTGCTGGTTCAATGGGAGGGGGGGCTCCTGGAATTTTTTGCTCCAGGGCGAACGATGCCTCGCTACGCCACTGAAACATACTACTCCAAATTCAACAATAAAAATTTAAAGTTACTGAGAATAAAGAAATATATAAAGAAATTATATTTCAAATCTAAAATGATCATGTTACGCATGTTCTCTCTTTCATGCATTTTACTAAGAAAGTAAAACCCCTGCACCATCTTGTAAGGGTTAAAAATGAAACGTATAAAGCAAATGAAACCGTGCGCATTGTAGCGCTGCTCATGTTCAGTTCCGAGTCTCTCATTGTTTCGTCTTTCGACAAATGGAACATAGAAACCAGAAACATGGATTGTTTCGAAACATTAAGTATCGGTGTTTCAAAACATTTAAATTCTGTCAAGCTTTGATAGTGTTTTGAAACAGCGAACTCTAATGCACACTTTAGTGCGATTAACTATTGATAACTTGTTTGGAAACACAAAAAATAGGTTTGGTTCTCAGTGTGGCGATAGGTTAAGTACACTGATGAAAAGTAATGTCATTTCAAATGATCGTGTAATGTTGAAAACTAATGAAGGATTAATGATTAAAGGTAATGACAGTATTATTGATGGCATAGGGTTTAATATAAAATACAAAAGCTGAAGCTAAACTACGAAGCCTATCGGTAAGATTATGTTTTGAGTTTGTAAGGATATATCGGTGGGAAACGGTACGCAACGCAACATCTTTACATACAAACTGCTATCTCTAGAAACTAATATAACTAACCCAAATGACTAAAATATACCTTGTACTAACATTTCCCACCTATTAGTAACAGTGCAGATATTATAATTATGAGAGTAAGTAAAATATATATCAGATTTTTTATATATACTGTACCCTACATATAAGCCTATTATTAGTTATAAGACAAGTACAAAAACCTTTAACTATTTTCGGCATTTGTCTTGCACTCTCTACATATTTTCCCGTCTTTTTGGAAGCTTGAAGATCCCTTCTTCAAAGAAATTGTGAGGTTCAAGAGGATATTGCGAGTCATACTTTCTTGACTTTTTGATTGTTTTTAGTTGTTCCCCTCCCAGCAGTTCTTTCAAAGTCACTAAAAAAAAATAATCTAGGGAAATAAATCTGGGCTGTAGAGAGGTGTTCAAGAGTTGAATTCTGATATCTTTTGGATTTTCGGTATTTAGCCTCAGAATCCATTGGGCACAGACGTCTTCAAAGCCAAGATGCTCTCTGATGATGAGTACTCCCATAGCTGATACCTGCTCTGAACCAATTTTATTAACAGTCAACCACCGGTCTCCTTTGAAAGGTTACAAACTACATGGTTGTTACCTTCTGTGAGAAATGATCTTGGGTGTCCTCCCTTAAACTTGCTGATTTAATCAAAACAGTTAAAATATTGATGGTTTAACGTCTTCCTTCCTTTAAAAACTTTATTTAATATCCATCAATCTATTTTTTAAAAACAATGTAGTAAAATAACCTATTAGTGTAGCAGGGGTGCAGAAAATGTTTAGCACACAAAATTTCCCCAGAACACACTTTTTTCACTAAAAATTTCCCCAAAATTGATCGCTATTCACTACAGATGCGCCAGACATTAACACAGTTTGTTTATATATTTCAACATATTTATTGACCTTATGTTTTAATAATTTTTATTAGGCTATATTCATTATAAATTCCAATATAAATCTTCAAAAAAATAATAATAGCATTATATTTACTTAATTAACTATGGTGAAATTAAATATCTACAGTGAAATATCTTCAGATGGTCCCAAAATGTTTAAAAAAAAAAAAAAAAAATACAACTTGATTATTGCTATTTTATTATGTTTAAAACTAAAAGCAGGCCTAAGGTTAATTTATAAAATATGTTTTATAAAAGTTCTTTGACAAAGGTCTATGATAGTGTAATGGGCCATCTTTTATAATATATTTCTTTTATAACATTTCTTTTATAAAATTTAAGAGGTTTTCATTTTACCTTTTATAAAATGTTAGACCTTTAAACTTTTTAGTACAAGTCCAAAATGTTTTATAAAAGAGAATCACTTTTCAAATATTATATATTAGGTGGATACCATCTTTTATAAAACATATTTTATAAAATATTTTACAGTGTAACACGGGCCTAATACTTAAGTGGTTAAAACAAAGTTAAATGTTATGTTTAATTAGTTCTAATTCAATTACCGAATTACCTACCACAGTCACTACTGAAAATCGTCCGGACAGATCACACAAATTGAAAGAAAATTAAACTTAACAATTACTTTTCATTTGTTACATTTAGTTAAAAAATAAGTGATCCCGACACGCTACGACTTTTTAACTGTCAAAATCAGTTCTCCCATACCCCAAAACACATAAAACTTTCCAGTCTTTCCACTCATTGTATTTTCAAAATGTTGATCCAAAAACAAGACCCCGACGCGCTACGACTTTTTAACTGTCAACATCGGTTTTCCCTTACCCAAAAACATATAAAACGTTACCCCACACTGTATTTTCAAAATTTTGATCAATAAACGTGATCCCGACGCACTACGACTTTTAACTGTCAAAATCTGTTTTCCCGTACCCAAAAACATTTAAAAAGATACCTCACAATGAATTTTGATTTAAAAACATGATCCCGATGCGCTACAACTTTTTGAATGTCAAAAATCGGTTTTCCCGTACCCAAAAACATATAAAACGATACCCCACACTGAGTTTTCAAAATGTTGATCCAAAAACGTGATCCCGACGCGCTACGACTTTTTAACTGTCAAAATCGGTTTTCCGTACCCAAAAACATATAAAACGATACCCCATACGGAATTTTCAAAATTTTTAACCAAAAACGAGACCCCGACGCGCTATAACTTTTTAACTGTCAACATCGGTTTTCCCGTACCCAAAAACATATAAAACGATACCCCACACTGAATTTTCAAAATGTTGATCCAAAAACGTGACTCCGACGCGCTACGACTTTTTAACTCGCAAACTCGTTTTTTTTTACCCCAAAACATATAAAACGATAGCCCCACACTGTATTTTCATAATTTTGACCCAATATTTTAAAAATTTTGACCCAAAAATGAGGCGCAGACGCGCTCCGCCTCACGCTAGAAAGCTCAAACGTTTTTCAAACTCTCCGCAAAAAATTAGAAGATTTTGGTACCAACAGAAGTTTTCTACGACGTCTGTGGGTGCTTATACCGTGTATAAAGGAAAACTGACACATAAAAAATCATCGCATCATTTCAATACTTCGGTATTTTAATGCAAGCCGAAGTAATAAAAAATGAGTAGGCACATCACATTGTACGCATTTCACTGATAAAAACTGATTTCGAATTTCGGTAAAAGAAAATTAAAAACATCGGTAATACCATTGAAGAAACATTGTTTCTTCAATGGTAATACCTATACATTAAGTAACGTATAATTTGGTTTAATATGATTTAATTCTAATCGCTTGAATAATATCACTTGTATGAAACTAATCAAAATTTGTATACCGGTATCATAATAATTATTTTTTAATACCCAACGAATGTATATTTGAACGCCCATCAAGAATCATTAAACTGCCATTCATCAACCGGCACAAAAATATCGTATCGGCGGCTCGGCCGTACGAAATTTTGTGCGGTGAAAATTAAATAGGAACCCTGTCCGACTTGCAACTTGCAACAGAGAGCAGACAATACACTTTGTGTGTGTGTTGGTGTGTTTGTATAATTTATGTACCATACAAACCGATTAAGCTAACCTTCGTTCCCATTCATTTCTTATCTATTTCCCCCCAAAATAATTATATTTTCCTTATTTTTGTTGGATTTTTCCCCGGCAAAAATTTCCCCAGCTCAGTCCCAATTTCCCCCAAACCTCGTTCGGACATATTCTGCAGGCCTGTAGTGTAGTAGGCCAGTCGGTAGGGGTAAATTTAGACCAAAAGTTCCAGTAATTTACAATACGGCTGATTTTTTTTATAAGTACATTAAAGTATGTAGATTAACATAAAAAAAAGTTTACCAGTCTATCGATTTCCCAAAGTCGAAAAAAAAATCGATTATCATTTTTTCCCCGACTATCCTTAATATTTCGAGCTGGGATGAAGATAGAGAAAAATAAAAAATACCACCGTGTAGGGGATGTATTTCTCAACAACAAAGGTCATATGTATTTATTTTGTCCGAGCAATGGTTTGTCTGGAAAAAATTCGATAATGCAGGTATGTATTTTGCAGCAGGGGAAATCACTAAAAGGGGACATCTTATTCATATATGAAGCTTTGGCTCATTCTAAATTGGCCGAATTTTAATATATCGAATTGAAACTTGACGTAGGAGTTAAAATATATATATTAAATATTTATGCTGAGTCTCAGCTTGTTATCTTGAAAATGACCCGATCTAGGAGTCGATTTCGATTATCGCCAGGTTGGTGATGTTGGTACTTCAGAGTCCAGGTAGGATCTGTTGTTGATGTTGACTGCTTGGTATCCTGGTAGGATGTGGTTTTGATGGTGTTCACTGCTTGGTATCCAGGTAGGATATAGTGATTTGGACACTAATCGGGCGCTCTAATATACTCTATTCCAGCGTGGAGGTGGGGAAAAGAGAACGTACGCAGCCAATGACAGGGCTGTTCGGCATCGGCGATCCGAACCAGTGAAGCGATGTGAATTTGTTCAATGCCGGTGTACCGAACCAGTGATGCGAGTTGAAAGTTTAACGTGAACTTAAGTTAGCGTTTACTAGTTCTTAAGTTCGCGTTGGGACTTGTGATTTTTCGGATTGAAGTTTACGCGGTGAGTTGTAACTTTCCCGGGAAGGTGACTTGAACACCGAGAAAGTTTGAAAGGTGGTTTTGATCATTTTGCGTGATGTATTATGTAGTTTGTTGCCTACGTTTACCACTAAATATACATCGTGACCAGGGAGCTGAATTTACTGGGAACTTTACGTATTTCGACAGATGTTTACGCGGTACTAAGGGCCGAATAACTTTCCCGTGAGATGAGGTACATCTTCGGGGAAAAGTTAAACGGTAGAAGTTAAGGAACCATTCGATTGATGACGTAGAGTCCTTGGCGGGAGAACGTGTCGACGTTTCCCAGACAGCTGCTGTGCGTTGCTCGAACAGTCCTTATGAGGGCCAAATAAGTTGGGGAAAATAACTAAGTGACTTTCTCGGAAGATGAGGTCTCAACTCCCGAGGAAAGTAAACGAAGATTATTGAAGTGGCCGACCGATATCGACGTGTCCTTGGCGGTCGAACATGCCTATGTTCGCCAGACAGATGTTATATCGGCCGGGGACATATGGAGTGAAGCTCCGAGGAAGTTAAGGCGAGTTTTCCCGTAAAAGGCATTTACGGGAAAATCGCAGAGTGCTGACTGAAAGAGGCCCTTTTTAGGGCCGAGATGTTTATCGAAGTTTCTGATTCTCTTTTCCGCTGGAACGAGCATATTATTGCCGGGGATATCTCACGAAGCTAATTATTGTTAAATATGAGTAGCTCCGCTACGACATGATGACAATTTTATTATTTAAATTAGTAGTTATCTGTCATACCACTGACTTGGTAGCTAAAATGGGTTTGACAAATGTTTTTTGTAAGAAATTTATACATAGCGTTTCCTTGTCATAAGTTAGTTTAAGTTTCAATAGGCCTCAGTTTTATATTTATTTAAAATAGGCTACTTTTAATAAATCTAACTATGTATATTTTGTTTTTAAGGTGGATTCCCATTACTGTACAAATTGTATGGAAAATTTACCATCTTCCGAAGCTCGGTTGAAGAAAAACAGGTGAGCGTGTTTTTTTTTTGTTCTGATATAAATATTTCTCTCTATTATTGTGATTAAAACTACTGGGAATTTGAACATATAACTGTAACTAATATAAACTCTACATTCGAATACGAGGGTGAGTGAAATACAAACCGATCTTAATCCTCAACCAATCCCAATCCGGCTGGGTCGTTGATGCTAAAAGTGTGATGAGAGAAACATGGTAGGCTGTTCCTACTCTATTCTCTCCTCATTTTAGCTCTTAGTTAGCAAGAGGTTCCATCGCCAGTTGTGCAACCGATTATAATCAAATTTTTAACAAAGAAAAGTATACTACCATTGGAAATTTGAGTTCTGTTGAAATCACAGTTTAAATAGAGGTGGGAATCAGCCATCGGGAGTATTCATGCCAAGGAAGTCTATTCCTGTTGGGTCCTAGGATATTGACTGAAAATCAAAGCGAGCTCATGATTGCAATTCTTTGACACCCTCGCTGCAGCACATATGAAAGAAGCACTAGGAGGGGAATGATCTGAGAACAATCAAGAAGTAGAGGATTTATTGTGCAATTGATTGATGATTCAACCTCAAAATTTCTTTGAAGATGAATGGGATGTACAAGCTTCCAAAATAATGGGTAAAATGTGTAGAGCCTGTAGGAGTCTATGTTGAGAAAAGTTAAAGGTTTTCTTTGTATTTTTTCATGATCTATATATATATACATATATAAAGTCTGATATGTACAGTAGAGCCGCGGTTATCTGAGCCGCGACTAACCCAGTTCCGGGTTAACCGAGATAGTAAAAAAGTTCGGTTTGCGGTAGACGCATGCGTTAAAGTAACCGTACAAAGTGAAATCCGCGTATAGCGTCAAATCTGCTTTACTTTACATACAAATTAGTCACATACGGTTTTGTCAAAAAGGGTTCCGGTAAATAAAAATCACAGTTTTTAATCATTATTAAATACAGGTACTGTAGTCCTCGTTATACACGGTAGATGTGTTCCGGCAAAGTGCCGCGTAAAATGAAAACGCGTATAACGAGGATTATTTATAGATTGACACAATAGTCAGAAAAAGTGCAGCTTAGTATTGACATTGATCAAGTAGGCTTACATTAAAATGGATTTTAGTAATTCATTAATTTTAGTGACTAAATTCTCAACAAAATCAAATGACTAAATTCTGTACGAACAATACACTAAATGAAAAATGTTTACATATAATACAGGATTTTTACATTTCACACAGTAAATAAATTGGGTAAATTAAGTTAAAAAAAGGTAACTACAGTAGAATAGTTTTAACCAAACTAAATTACAGTAAAATATTTTGAAAGAAATTTTTTTAGTACATTTTAGATTATCACTCGAGACCAATATTTTTGCTAATGACAGTGAACGAAAACTTGATGTGATTGATTAAGTGTCAATAACCTAGACAATGACAGACAATGACAAGTAGGGGTGGGGAGGGGAGAGTGAGATGACAAACAACGCGCCAATAACTTATAAAATTATCAACTGTAGCCTACACTCCGAATAATTCAGCTCAAATACAAAACCTTTCAAGGACATTTTTTACCGTGTGAAAGCAAAATCGCATATAACGGGAGCGTGTTTAACGAGGACTACCTGTACTGTACAATATAGTAGTTTCAATGCTTTGCTAATCATCAATACAATTTTGTTAATGCTTTTTCACTAAATGTCACTAGTTGTTCAATAAAACTCAAACTCAATGGCAATGTGCAGTGTAAACCAGTTAAAACCAGTAGGCCTATTGTAAAAATAGATATAATGCATGTTAAGTGAGTGAATTCCATTAATCAGAAAGCACTGGACTTCTTAAGTATAATAATTTTTTATCTGGAACATGCACTGTAGCCTGTGTATGTCTTTTTATCATTTTGTATTTAACTTACTGTAATATATATTAACCATTCGCGGGGTACGCTTTATATTGCTCGTAGAAGAAAGTTTTATGGCATGGGGTCAAAAAGTTATTTTGGTTAAATGGAAACCCATTTTTTTAGTTTATATATGGCTGTTCGTAGTTTAACCAAAAATGGTACACGGTGTATCGGCCTCTGGGTTTCGCACATGTAGAGGATTGGCTTTGTGGGGGCAGAGGATATACTAGCTAGACTTAGGTAGCTTTTCCACTTTCTTGAAATTGACAGAGAGTCTGTGGCATACCACTTTGTCTAGATACTCTAACACTCGGTGTTTCAATGCAGCTAAAAAAAAAAAAACTACATTAGTCTGGAAATGCTATAGGAGCTAATGCTAGGTTGTCTGCTAGCTATATGAAGTGTAGCGGATATATCTGTAAAACGTCCAGGAAGGGTTAAATATAAATAGCCTATGCATATAAAATGTAAAGAGTAAGTAAAATGTTTCTCTTTAATAGGAATCCAATTGCAAATCAATCAATTCCAATTTTCTCAACCCCTGGCACATAGGTTGTACTAATTCAAAATAGCAGCTGATTTATGACTATGATTAAACAGATTATGATGTACTTCAACAAACAAACAAATTAGTTAATTTTTCTTGAAAACATGAAACTCCTTTCACTTATTTCGAACTAGCTACTATTATAACTTAACTACACTCTACTGAGTGTAAAAACCTTGACTTTACACTTGTTTCTTCATCAAACTGACACTTGTGTTTCCGACTAAAAATAATAGGAATTGTTTTCACGTTCTCGCCTCGGCAATTAAATGAAGTGGTGGTGAATTAGGGTATGCACAACACCATAAGCCCTTTCTATACTTCTAAGTAAAACAAATGGAATGTCAAACCCAATATTCATTTTGTATTTACTTATAAAATGTGGAAAGTGAATGAAAATTGTCAGTCTATTGTTTCTATCAGTTTATATGTTATATATTTAACATAATATATTTTTTGTCAGTATTCCCAGTCATTTTTAGCTTCAAGTTTAAAATCTTTGAAAGCCACAAACACTTGTTAAAGTACTTTAGTTTTGGTTCTACTATGATTCTTTTTATTATAGACCTATTACTTTGCAACGCTGTATGGTTCACAGAAAGTTCTTTTCAAAATATGAATTATGATTATATATGATGTAAGACAATAAATTTGTGCCGCTATTAATAACTTATAAATCAAATAAGAAACATAGTTGTTACTAGCTTTTCCGCTCTTTTAATTCATTGAAATATAAATAGCTACTAAAATAAATACCATATTTTTACTTGTATCGCTGAACTGATTTCACCCTACTAACTTGTTTTTAGGTCAATTTTGATTTATTGAAATTTTGGGACGTTTCACTATCGCTATGTTTTTACAATCGCTATGATGTAGCAGGTGTTGCTGACCAAACTATACAACTAATTCTTGTTTCAGATATGTCACTGTATATTCAGTTTGAATTAAACAGAATAAATATATTTAAAATATTTATATAAATAATTTAAATAAAAATTTAATAATCTAACCACCCTTGTAGTTTTATTATTTAAAACTTAACTCTCTAATGGTTCATTATATTACCTCTTATGGTTCAGCATATTTTGCGGTATTTGCATTAAAAAATTATTATGAAAACATATTTTTGAAATAAACTGTGCACTTTATATTATATTTTGTTCAGAAAATAACAAAGAATAATACAATACTGAGAAATCACTGGGCTTTTAGTCTAAAGAGATATGAATTTTAAAATTATACAATTTTGATTGTCTACTGCACTTTTCACCACAATATAATAAAAACAATACTTTCAATACCAATTCTAAATTATCAGCTTTTTTTCCAGATTTGTTCCAGTAAAAACAACTTATAATAGCATAATAGCTTATTTCCATAATCAAAAAGTCTATGTACAAAAAACTAAATCAATGCACTTTACTGGTCAAGAGTTAAGGCTAAACATCCCAGGATTAGTTCCAAATTCTGCCACCACGGCGCAGCACCAAAATGGAGCCATTTTGTATTGGTGTTTATTGGTGGAATTTTCGTCCGATGGTCATTTGCAAAACTGATTTGTGAACGGAATAAGATTAGAATTCACGCCAATGAAGCTAAATTTTAATTAAGTTGCTGGTTTAAAAAATAATAATAAAATAATTGTGTTACAAAACGAAAAATGCAAATCGCAGGTAGTCATTTTGAAGACAATAATTTTTAATTAATTTTACACTTTTAATTTTTAAAATCGCCTAGCTGGTTTAGTCGGTATCGTTGTTTATTCATTTACAGTAATGAGAACAAACGCGAGAGTGACACGAAGCAGGTGCAGTGCCGCTGTGACTCACTCGAGCCACCTATCCCCCCACCACGCGTCTCAGATGTTGCTTGTATACAGTTGCATGACGGTTTCCCGTGTTTCCATCCATGTGCTCTCCTGCGATTCTTATTTGTTGTACTATTGCGTCGTCTTGTAATTATTGTTATTGAGAACGTTATTTCGTTTAACATTTGTTTTCTCAATGGATCGCCGAGGAACAACAAAATCTAAAAAGCAACTTCGGCTTTCAACGAAGGCTAACTATATCTTAGTTAGCCTAAAATATAGAAAAAAGGAGTGTAACGGGTGTTACTGAAAATGGATAGTGAAGTTGAACTTCATGTAAATGTTCTTAAAACTCTGTGAATTTTAAAACTGCAGAATTTTGAAAAAAAATATGAGTTATTCCACAGTAAATGTACTATGTAATGGAACTGTAATTCAAATTGATATTGGCATTCAATTTTTTTTTTAAACATAAAATTAAATCTTGTGTAACGGGTGTTACATTAAAATGTAACGGGTGTTACGCTGTTGCTAAAATTAAGATTTTTAACATATATTATATAATAATAAGGTGTCAAATAACAACAAGAAGTATAATTGAGGTTTCTTTGATCACTATAAGAAATACAAACTTATATTTCATAAAAAAAACTTATATTTAACAAATAAATATACTTAATACATTACATGGATATAGTTCAGTACTTTTTATACCATGCCTTAGGGCCTATTATGAATTAGACTTACTAAAGATCAGTCTTATATATGCCCCTATCAAGAATTAATAGAATAGGCCTAAAACTTTAAATAAAAACAAAATAATCGCTAAATCAAATTCTAGAATTAACAATTTCGAACTTCATAAGCTCATTCATTTTTCAAAAATATCAACTGCTAGTGGAAACTCGTAAAGAATTGTAAAATGTCCTTTGGGCTACTGTAGGTTGTTGTAATTTGCCAAAAATATTCTTAAATTTGTCATCTCTCAGAATATAATATTTAATATCCCAGCGAAATCTGATATATTGATGATAGTTGCGCTTCTTATTTTTCTCCCTACATTTTTTTACTCTGCTTTGGATCTTTTGAAGTTGTTCTTCTTTTAGTGTATTATTCTCTTCTCTTCTTTTTTTATCTCACTCTCTGGCTTTTAGCAAATGCTGCTGACACTTTACAACGTCACTCATCATTTTATCGTGAGGAAAAAAATTTATGAGGTGTAATAGTAATAGAATTAAAACTTTAAAGATAAATAAAATCATTTGATACGCCTAACATTCATTGCCCAGTAAATATGTTAAAAGATTGATTCTGGAATTACAAATAGGAAATTCGCAGTATGAAATTTGAAGGTGTTATCGTGTTCAGTTTTATTTAAAATAACATATCATTCTTAACTTTTTAAGTGTTGCTACCAAAATTAATAAACTCTCAATAGGGCTATGTATTTAAATTCTACTTAAAATGAATATAAATATACTAAACACTGAATGGTTGTAAGTTGTGTTGAATTGTAACACCCGATACATTAAATTATGTAACACCCGTTACGCGAATTACTCATTAAATTATAAAACTAAAATTAAAACAATAATACCAAAACATTAGGGAAACAAAACCTCTTACTTTTACAGTAAAATTATTTTCCTAAGGTGTTTGTTCATTTTGTAATACTAACTTTTGTAAACAAAATGAAACGGGTGTCACATCACGTTTAGGCAAATTGAAGTTTAAAGGCAAATTACAAATGAAAAGACAATATATTATCTCAAATTATGGCATTAATAGTTAGAGAAGTCTTTCAGCTATCTTCTGTAGCAACTTCAATCACTAGATCAGCTGTTTCATATTTATTGCAGTGCTGCTAAGTTCACAGAAAAAACATTTCCGGAGGATAGCTGTTGATACTCACAGAACAAAGAACTTAAACTAATTACAAATAAATATCAAAATTTGCTAAAAATGTTAAACATATTATTAAAGTAGAACTTTTCACCTTGACATGCAACATATTGAATTATATTATATTTTATTTTTATTTTTTACACTTCAGGCTTACTTTAAATAAATGGTATTTTGGACTATTAATTTTTTATTTATTTCTTGTTTTCATGTATTAAAATATAAGTTTTATTTGAAACAATTAACTAACGTTATAGGGTAATATTATTCATACCCTGGTGTTATTGAATAATGTATGGCCAAAGAACCTGTATAGAGGCCTACTTTCATAAATCCTTTAATTTGAACTACTGTATATTTTTCTATATTTATTCTAGATGTCTCTTTTCGACTTACAGAAAATACTTTTTAACAGATAACAAACACCTGTCGTAATCAGTAGTCTAGTCTAGTAAGTGTGTCCGGCCAGAGTATGAATGCGAGTAGTGAGTGAGTTGACGAACGCTACAATTGCAGGGCCGAGCAGAGCGACTGGCTGGGGGGGGGAATGGTGCGCTACGCGGCGGGAGGACGGGACCGGAGCGTGAGAGAAATAATGATAGTATCTTTATAAAACGATTCCGATACGACCATTTGACCGAGTTAATATCTGAAAACGGCAAAATTCTTTTAAAATTTGTATTTACAAAATGACTACCTGCGATTTAAACAAAATATTACAGCAAAAAAAATCTGTATAAAACTTTTTTATAAATAAATTAAAAAAAAAAACATTACAATAGCGTGAATTTTTTATTCATATCATTTACAAAATAACTTACAAAACAAAAATCGGTTAATAATTACGGAAATTATTCGTAGTACAAATTTGCCGCAGAGGGGCTGCCATCTATCGGGCCAAAAACACAACTTTTTCAGGGATGTTTAGCCTTAAACAAGTATAGTGCATGATCAGCTATGTTTAATTTACTTTGATATAATATGTGAGTAATTACCACAATAAAAATATTCATTGCCAATAAATCTTTAATTTACTTAGAGACATCTTGTTACAATTTGTGTTCGGCATCTTGTCATTGAAGTCTACATTATGATTGCAAGTTTTCAAGACAGCAAGAATGTCAAACAGTTGTTTATAAAAGATGAATTTGCTTACTATAGTGTGCTGGCATCTATTCGGCCATGCAACACTAACACCTGGATATAAGGGGGTGATAAAAAGGAGGAGTATACCAAACTCTTTAAAAAACTTAAGTAGTTTAAACTTAAGGAGATACCCTTAAAAAATCATAACCTTTTCCTTTCAGCTTTTTTGTAAAGATTTTACATCTAAATTAAATCTTTACTATTTTAGATGTGCGAGTTGTTTTGACTGCCCTAGCTGCTTCCATACATTATCATTTCGAACCACAACTGGCATTCGTAGTGCAGAAGATGGAACTAAAACTCCTGGCAAAGTTTATTATTTGGCTTGTCTATTCTGCCGGTGGACATCTCGAGATGTAGGAATACCTGATCAGACAGTTGGTGAGTAATTTAGTTGTTTGTAATGTGAAACAGAATTTAGTAAACATAAAATTAATGTAGTTCACTATTAACCCTTTGCGGTCTGATCGGCCACATTGTAGCCCACCGCCATGTCTCCGTCAGCTCTATAAGTTTACTAATGAAAATGTCCTCTCAGGTCTGATGGGCCATACTGGGGCCCACTTGTGTTTTCCCCTATAGGTCTAATGGGCACCTAGAAGCCCAACCGGATTGTTTTATTTTAATTAATATTCTTTTGTCTGTATAGTGCTGAAACTGTCTAGGTAAGATCAGCATAAAGGAGTTTCCATTTTATAGGTTGGTATTATTGCGTGACCTTCGTTTTCGCGTGTAAGTAATGTAAACAACTAACCCATCACATCACAGTCGCCTCTGTCTAGGCTGATCGTAGTGGTGTTGTTTGTTAGTCAAATTATTTGTCCTTTAGATTTTGTTTTTAGTTTCTTAGTGTTTTAGTTATTTGGTATGCATTTAATATATTTTTTTTAGTATTTAAAATGAGTCTTAATAATCATTTACTTTGATTAGATTGTAATATGTATATTATGTTTTACTTCAATTCATTACTTTCTAAATAACTAGGGTCCGGAAAAAATAGCATTTATTTTTTGGAAAAATAACATTTATTTTCTGGGGAAATAGCATCTATTTTGGTGAAAATAGCATTTATTTTTCTGCATTTTCTACTAATTCATAATCAATATAAAAAGCTTAATAAAAAACTAAAAGTTTTTTTAAATCAGGGTCCCACAGAAAATTTAACAACTAGTTAAAAAACTTAGAATTCTGAGAGTTTAAAAAATATATACAGTATATATAAAAGTAGTATGTAACTTTTATATATATATTAATGTAAGGGAATATTAACATTTTGAACCCTGAGCCCGAGTATAGGTCGGGTTGGGTTCACGGCACCAGCTACCGATGCCCCAACCGAGTATACCTCGGGCCTCT
Source organism: Philaenus spumarius (assembly GCA_018207615.1). Lineage (NCBI taxonomy): Eukaryota > Metazoa > Arthropoda > Insecta > Hemiptera > Aphrophoridae > Philaenus > Philaenus spumarius. Next base: position 130,051 of record JAGFPH010000222.1, on the reverse strand, counting down.
CTATTTAATTTTACAGTTCAGCTCAGTCAGCATATATTCATGTTCAGGCATTCTCGTTATGTTTATTAGTTTGTATGTCTTTGACCTATGGAATTTTTATAACACCGGCCAACAAAAATATGATATAAGTATCAGATGGTTGTATTACAAGCATGTCTGATCAGCTGTATGCATTCTGCAATCGACGTTTGTCTGCTTACCGATGTAACTCAATGTGTGTTGTCATTAGTTCTGATTGTGTTGTAAGTTTTTTCGTTTATCAGTGGTTTATTATTGATGAAAAGTTTATTTTGTAAGTGTTTTTTTAGTGTTTGTAATTATAAAGTGTAAATAACAATAGTGTTCCACGCACTAAACGGAGAAAAGACAACTGAAGAAATTGTGAGGTTATGTGAATTTTGACTTGTGGTTTTTTTGTTGTTTTATTGTTTATTTTTTACATTTATTTTACAGTTATGCTTTATTTTAGCCGTAGAATTAATTTTTCAAACTTTATTTGTTAGTTTATAGAAACATAATATGGGTGACAAACTATTTAACTATGTAGATATTTTTGTTTTTAACCCTCCAAGTGGCATGGTTAAAGCTAAAATTGAAAAGCCTGTTTTTAGCGTTTTGCAAGCATATTTTTAAAACTTCGCCAAAAATAGTAAATGAACCCCAATCCAAAAGTGTTCCATAGCTTTTTTGTAGAAGAAACTTCAAAGAATTCAAATATGCCACTAAAAATTAGTTTCTTTTGAAATTGTAAAAGTTATTAGCTTAGAAAGCAAAAAATGTTTAGTAACGGAAGGAAAAAAAACAACTTTATGCCTACATAAAAAATAGTAAAACATTTTTGTAATTTTTTTCAAAATACACAAAAGTTTTATAATTTAGTTCTAAATAGAAATATGTAAAAATATATTTCAATTTCACAATTGTTTAGTTCAAAATAACACTTTGAATGTTTTTACTACATAACCTGCAAATCAGACTAAGTTCAAAGTGAGTAGGCCTAAAAATTTTTTACTACAAACGATGTTTTTTTTTATACCAAAAATTCGAGAATGAAATGTAGAATCGAATAGCATTCTACCCAGTTTCAAATAACTTTACATTTTGTAGTGAAAAATCAAAATATCAAAGCGGCAATTTAACCTAAAACCTTATTTCTAGGCTATGTTATTTCTCAACTTACCGTTTTATTAGAACACTGTTATAAGCCTAATTTCACTCAAACACAATCTACACTTATTTATTTATAACTAAAACACAATATAACACTATTTTATAAACTATAAACACTTTCAATTCTCTAAAATATCAAGACGAATAAAACTTACAAGTGAACACTTTGAGATCAGAGTGTAAAATGGTTAGACCGCTTCGTTTAGATTATGTCTGTGCCAACTAAATTTCACCTAAATTATTTGAACTGAACATAGAATAAACGTTGGAGTTTTTTCTTTAAAACAGTATAGGCCTATTAAACATCTTATGAATAAATCGATTTCTGATAGTAAAAATCGATTTACAAAATGCTTCTTTATTGGCCCAATCTTAGACCAATAACAAGCCTTTATTCTAAATTCTAGACTCATAACCATAATCTAGTCACAGATGATTTAAAAATACCACTTGAAAGATAAAAGTCTAATGAATCCAATGCTGTGATGATCTTTGTGACAATTGACAACTGTGAGGAGTTGCAGGCCGTTCAAAATGATGAAGTTTTACGTTCTTTAACATCGCGATGTCGCACGGAAAACAGCTGTTTGACATTCTACAATTTTGAAACGATGATTACGTATGTAAATATACGTTTTACAAAAAAGTTTTAAATACAAAAATTAAAGTTTAATTAATTTTCTTTCCAACAGTGCCAGTTTTATTACGATTGGATAATTCTAAGTGAACTAAATAATTGAAAATTCAAATGTATGCAAATTCTCGGTAATTGTCGAAATAGCTGCATCTTGCGCCTGAGAGAACGTCACTTTGGGCAGTCTGCCACTGGGAGGGTTAACAATTTTTCATCATTTGTTACCATTTTGTTTTTTTAATAAACCTTTGAAGTATATACATTTTCTTAAAGCTCATTCTTTTGCTTTTAAAATGATATATAATATGCTATACTTTTAAATAAGGTAACAGAGATTTTTTTTAAATACTACCAAAACCCCTAGGTAGCTACGCATGACAATGTGTTAAGGGTACAGGGTTCAAAGTGTTAACCTTTGAAAACGCCTCTCTACTGTTCTTTTCCCTATATGTTCTTTTGAAAGTTTTTTACGTTTAGTTGATTCAAAATATTCTACAATAGATCTTTGTTTAAGGCTGCTCCTACCTTGAGTAAAAGAACTTTTAGCTTTAACATGCTTTTCACACTTTATATGTTTAAAAATGTTGTCCTTTTTCTCCCAGGAAATGTTTATGTTGCATTATTTACACAACAGCGTTTTTTTATCGGAAGCATAGAGTCCGTCGGCACTGTATTGCTGGGCCCGATCGAACACCGTAATACCGGTTCGACCCATTTTACCACATAATTCTGTATCACGAATGAAAAACTAAGCACAAATTAATAGAATTCAACTACAGTAGAGCGTCGATTATCCAAAACGTCAATCATCCGAATGCGGAAATGTCCTGTAAATAAATAAGTACATTACAGTACCGCACATAATTCCGAATTTAAAGTTTTTTACTCGCATAGTCAGCTGAGTTGGATTTCAGTTTGTGCGCTCAATGGAACAGCGGCCGCCGTGCCGCTGTTGAGTCAGCCGGGCACTTGGCCGCCAGCTGCTGCCAGTTATTAGTGAGTACACAGTTAATTTAATTATCCGAACAAATTGATTATCAGAAGTCCCTCGGTCCCAATTAGTTCGGAAAATCGACGCTCTACTATAATTTCATAAAATGAACGTTTAATTGTTAATAAACGGAATTCTAAATAGCCCTCTAAAAACGAAATGAATGATGATTGGCTGTCGGGACCTTTTTTGTACTGTCTGCGAGACATAAGAAAAGCCCTGAATCCAATAGTCGTACATCGGTTCATTACTATAGCCTATACTGTTCAGCATACTATTTTTTTTTTCAAGAATATGGACGATGGAAAATTTGAATCTTTAATAGTACAGTAATATGAAAATTAATTGTCGTCAGGATGTTTAAAGTCGATTGCGATCGGTATACAATCGATTATCATGCAATCAAAGTAAACTATTTACAATATGTCAGTCCGATCCGTTAAAATTGCGTCTTTAAACTTCGTATACAGAAACGAAATATAGGACTAAGCATAACCTGTCTTAAATTATATTTTTTGTATGAAAAATTGCATTAATAAAACTATATAATATAACGAAATAAGCTACTGTTAGTATTTTACACCATTTCGGAAACAATATGTAATTACAAATTTCGTAATAAATTACCGATTTTGTGAAAAATTTTCTTCGTCACAAAAAATCGTGGATTTTGCGTTTTTCGCAATTAACCATGGGATTTCGCAAAAATTCGCAGTTATCGCAAAATTTTTTCGGGTTCTTATAAATAACTATTACATGTTCACATATTACGTCTGGGCTTTAATTTTTTAAAACGTTTCTTATCAGACTGTTAGGTAAAGAACAAAAAAAGATGTATAGTTGGTGGGGCAATGTATGCAACTTGGCGGCAGATCGCATAGCACTGCAGACATGGACCCCAGTGTGGCCCATCAGACCTGAGAGGACATTTGGATTAGTAAACTTATAGAGCTGTCATAGAAATGGCGGTGGGCCCCAGTGTGGCCCATCAGACCTGAGAGGACATTTGGATTAATAAACTTTTAGAGCTGTCAGAGAAATGGTGGTAGACAATTACTAAAACACCATTCCGATGGCAAAGGGTTAGATAAGTTTTCATTTAGTTTTATATTAGGCCTGATTTAATGTAACCTTACTTAGCACATTTTACTCTAAATGTGATTAACTAAAAACATGATTTAGTCAAAATAAAATTAATGTTGTTTTTCCAAATTTGTATTTATGTATTAAGACTAACCAAACCTATAATTTAAAACAAACCAATATTTGTACTTCAATAAAACGATCAGACATAACAGTTGAAATCTCTTATTTAAAAACACATTACTTATTGCTTTATTCATCTGAGTTATCATTGAAAATAATTTAAAACTAGCTGATCCGTGGGAATATTTTACAAGTTAGGAGTAGGCATACTTACCTGATTTAATTAAGTAAATTATGTTTATTTATTTACGATGGTTTAATTTGATTGCTTTGTTTGATAGATTACACTTGCTTATAGAATGTAAACAATGTAACAGTTCTGTTATGTTAGTTAAACAGATTGTTAATAAATGGCTTCATTAGAAACCATATAAAGTATAATATAAAAGTTTTTTAATCAATTTTTGTCTCGAAAACATGAATTTTAAGCTGTTTGTCTATTTTTCGTCAATAGTGGGGCACATAAGCTTTAAAATGATGCTTGAACAATTTATTTCGATGAAGAATTAAGGGAGATATCACTTAGCGACAAACAAATACATTTGAGAAATAATATATAAGGATAAAATAGAATTTTATAGCCTATGCTACCCTTGTGACAAAACTTATTTCTCATTTCCATTAAGAGCTGATTTCATACTTTGAAACAATGTGTAGTTCTAATTTGTAGGTTAGAGTTTTGTTTAGGAATAGCCATACGTCATGCTGGTATTTTTAACCTTAATTAATATTATTTACCATATTAGCTTTAGAGTTGTGATTAATTTTATACCTTTTTTCATTGGCATGCGAAGCACGAAGTGTCTCCCCTAGTAATATAGATTTGGTGAAACAAATTATTTTTGTAATTGTAAAATTAAAGAATGTATCAAACCATATATGTTGCTATTTAAGAGTTATAGGCCTATTTATTAAAATATTTCATAGAATCCAAGATAGTTTTATGATCTTTCAGTTGGAGGTGTCGAAGACAAGATTTGGGAAGATCAGATTGAGAAGTTGTCAAAAGTACTAGTGGAGAAACTACACAACCAAGAGACTGAAGATATTGAATTAGCTCTGAATAACCTCGTGAAACTAATGCCTGCATGTTCAATACCTCGGATGCCTTTAAATTATTCTCGTTATAGTTATAACTTTGTGACAAAATGTTACAGTAAGCTTCTGTACGAACTATGTAAAGCTTTGGATAGTAAAGTGATGAGAAGCAACGAGCGATTATTGGCTGATATTAAGAGACTGTTTATTGTAAGTGGTTCAAATGCTTTGATGTTTAGTGAATCGTTAACGCTTCTTTCGGTAGAATTTAAAGAAACCAGTGGTCCTAGTGAAAAGTTGGATGTTATTGTTGAACTGTTAGAATTGTTAATTAAAAGTGATTCGTTGCAATCAGCTGTATTAAGTTTGTGTAAACAGGGCAAAGAAGAAATAATTGTTCAGGAATTGTTGAAGACAGAATGGGTCAACAGTGTTCAAACTTTGGTTTCCTTGCCCAATCGTGTTTTTAATAAATTAGGCAGGCTAACCCCAGAGTGTTTTGTACCAGATAAGTTTACAAAAATAATAACAGCTCATATAGTCAAGTGTGTTTTATATTTAGGGGAAGTAACAAAACTAGACGTGGAAATTGATGTAAAACCATTGTCCGTATTATTGAGCAAACTTATCCTTAATTTTAAATCATTTTCGTTTTTAAAAGGTGCATTTGAAATATTTGGTTGTTGGTGTTGTCAACGCAAAGTAATTTTTAGTCATACTTTACAAAATGTAATGTTAAAATTGGATCAGAAAATTCTTGAATATGTAGCAGTTTGTATATTAACAAATTGTTCGGAAATAACTGTGTTTAGGATTTTAAATTGTTGCGTTTTGAAATCAGAGCAATGGAAATACGTACTATGTCATAAAATACCTTTTCTAATATTCAGTGACAACGACGCACTGCTTGTTAATCTTATTTCTTACTTAGGAAATGTTCATAGATGTTTTCAAACTGATAAACATCTTGAGAGTAAAGCAATTTCCATCTTGACAGATTTGCTTTTGAGTTTAATTTCGGTTTGGTCAGATAAATTTGCCCTTGTACACACGCCTCAAGAACAGCATTTGTATTTAACAAAAGCAATCATACTTGCTGTTAAATATTTAACGGATAATAAAATTGAGTTAAATATTGATAACACTATTATAAATTTAATTAAAACAAAGTTTTTTAGTGGTGTTCCTGTACATCTTGATTCATCTGTAGAGATAATTCGTGCAATAGGAATGATCGCTTCTGAACTATTTGTTAAATTTGTAAATACAGTTATGGAAGAAGAGAACTTTGAACTTACTTTTGACTATAGTAAACTGAAAGGTGAGAGCTTGTCAGTGGTTGAATCCGTCAGAAATGTAGTTGAATTACATCCAGGTAGTTCTGAGAAAGAAGATGGGGATGATATTCTGTACGAAATATTAATTGAGTGCGGAGTTTTGAAAAGTATAGAAAACAAAGACAACAATAGTAAATTTGTTGATAAACCAATGAAACAAAATATCGAGGAGTTGGACGTTGTTGTTTCTGATGACGAAGAAGAGCTGGATAGTGATGATGATTTCGAACCTTACGATACATCAAATGACACGAAACTATCAGTGAAAAAGCGACCGTCTTATCTGCGTGATCTTATTGAAGGATTTCGAGAAGACAAAGATAGTGATATTTGGGTAGGATGTATGGAAGTTTGCGAAAGTTTGATTTACACTCAGTTACCTCAAGATGATGTTTCACTAGGTTTAGAAATCTTGAGTATATTATTAATTTTGGACAAAACATTCTATTTCGAAGATTTTGAAAAAACACGTTTTACCGCAGCATTAGCAGTTGTTATAGTGAACCCTCAACAGTCTGCCGAATTCTTATGTTCAGAGTTCCATGAAGATTTAAGAAGGTATTCGATCGCTCATCGGATGTTGATGTTGGATCTTCTATCTGGAGGAGCGAGAGTATTGTCTGGCGTATATAAGGAAATTGATACAAAAATGGAGGTTAGCGTACGAACAAAAGTGAGAAAAGATGTACCGCATTGGGAAAGTAT
>JAGFPH010000222.1:92201-122570 GCA_018207615.1 Philaenus spumarius | reverse complement strand
AAATCAATTTTGAAAAAATCAAAATGGCTGTAACTCAAAAATTTTAAATACTCCCAAATATCGTTGTGTGGCATATCGTTTGAAAGCTTATTTAATTCTGAATCCAAAAAGAATAATAATTAATATTAAAACAAAAATAGTACAGCAAAATGGGGCAAAATCAGAAAACACGATTTCGTTGTTTTTTGGCTGCCATTTTTAATCGGTTGAAAATACAGATGTGCAGATTTCACCGTTGGTTTTTTCTTGAAATTCTACATCGGAATGATGTATCACATGACCACCTTCCTATTTAAAAAAAACAAAGTTACATTCAAAATGGCGGATCCAAGATGGCGGAATTTATTATTTTGATATCGTAATAAAATAGTAGTTTTACATAGGTTCCTCAATCATATCTACCTTCAAATTTTCCTTGTATACGAAATATTAAACCGTACCAAGACTTAATTGACACCCTGTACTTTGTATTATAAAACAAATATGACCTTAAAAATTTATAAGCCGTTAAAAAATATTACAACATTCAAAATTAAGTAAACCCCTTAATTAAACAAATTATAATGTATAACGTAATATAATATAGTAAAATGATAGCTGCAAAATTATATTTTAACAAGGTAAAATTGTATTTAATAACATTTTTTTTAGCTTTATTACATATAATGGGCTTGACATATCTATTAATTCATTTGAAGTTCAAATTGGTATTCATGTACCACTCTCGGGGTCTGACACTCTGACATCATCAGCAAACTTTTAATATTAACGCATTCAATGATTTTAAGTTATAAATTTATAGATAAAGTTCAAACGTTAATTATAGTTTGAGTTTTGATATTGCTTTAAAAATTGTTCAGTAGTATAGCTTACTTTGTCCAGAGTATACCAAGTTCTGGTTTGTATCACTGAGTTCAACACCTTTTTTACTAATAACAAACACCGTTTTAACTCAATAGTCAACTTGTACATTCAATGTTGTACTCGATGCCAACTGTATAAAAAACTCATGCTGTCTTCTTCAAATCAAACATCCCGGTCCTTTTTTTACCGCTTCTCCCTCTTTCCCGTTGTATTCGTCCAATTGGACTCTCGTTGGTTGATTCATTCGGCGCAATACATGATGCGCGGTGTCTGGCTGTTATGTAGTGGAACTTTGTAATACCGAGTTTGTTGTACTTTATAGTGTCGAGATTTTGTTTAAAAAATAACATCACGTATTGACAATCACAGTTTTTTATTAAATAATGTTTTGGTATTTTAATTCATTCTAAAACTCACTTGTTGATCTAACATATAAACTTTATTTACTTCTAAAGGAATTTAATTTCATACCGACATAATAAATTGGCTTTGAGTTTGAGATTACACAGTAATGGCCCCTTTACAGATATGTTTTATAATTAATTATCTAGTTACAAAATTTCTTTACAATAATATTCTTACGTCTATTACTAAATTTGCACTGTACAACTTTTTACTCAGTTTATTATTAATTTAAATATTCAATAAGAAAATAACAAAATAGAATATTACAAATAACAACTCAAAATTATTTACTGTCCAAAGTTATCAATGTTAAACTAGAATAACAACATTAAATACCTTTAATGTTTAAAGATTGGTAGAACAACGAAAAATTTTAATTGCAGGTAAAGGTTAGTGCCGTCTTTTCCCAAAAAGAAACAATATAAAATAACATAAAGAAAATAAATCTGGTAAAGAACTGTCAAAAAAATAAATAAATAAAAATATAAAGATGTTAGATGCTATAAAAATGAGTACAACAAAATGTAAAGGCACATAAGTTTATAATATAACACAAAATAATCATTCACACAAAAAATGTTATAAATACACATAAAAGGAAATTGTCTACAATATAAAAATTGTTTTGATTAGATTCAAAGTTTATATCTATTACGAGTTCAAATTAAAATGATAAATTATTTTAAATAAGATTAGAAAATATGGAAAGATATCACCAAATTCTACGATCTTCTAGTCTCTGACTTGTATTGGATCTTTAATTTCAAATATTTATACTTAATATTATTCATTAAATATCTTCCTAATGATCCTTCAAAGACAATCTGTTTTCTGTGCAGGAAAATAATCCGCCGCTTCAAATGTATTGTTCTCAGTTTAATGGTTTTTATGAAAATAATCTAATTTTTGGCCTCATTTGTTGAAGAGAAAACTTCTTTTTCCACACTATGTCTTCTATCTTCTTTAGATGATTATGAATGTATATACATGTTAAAAAAAAAAAAAAAAATGAAATGTTATGATATTTAATTATAATTTGGGTATGTTTCTTTAAATTTTTATGAAAATATGATAGTCAATATATAAAGTACTAGGGGAGGCCCCTGCGTGCTTTGCACGCCAACCCCAATGGAACTTTCTAAAAACATATGTTATGTTTTATTTATAATGCCTTTTATATATTATAGAACCCAATACAAAACCATTTTTGAGAATGGCATCTCTTAAATTATTACTTTTTTTCAACTATAAACTAATTTTGTTCGGTAACCGTTCGAGATAGAAAAAAATGTTAAATACAAAAGTTGTAGATAATTGAATTCCACACTAACGCCCTCACTCACTCACTGATCATCACTAATTCCCCCACTTCCCAAGAAACTAGAGAGATACTTTTATCGTTCTACAATTTAGCCTTTATACTCGTTGTCTATTGCCAAAAATAATTATTTGTAATTTATAAAAATGCAGCTGATTACATAGACCAATAATGGGTGGGTTCGTGACGATACGTGAGTTCGTGCCGTGACGAGCACAGATGTTTTCTGTTGATTCGACTGGTTTACATAAAGTTTTTGAATTTTCCTAATTTATCGTTACTTTATCATATTTAGACTAAAGACCTTTTATATATACTAAAATCCATTCTTTTTATACTCAGTCTTGGTTTTTCCATTTAGATGTTACTTCCCGAGTTTATTCCGGTCGTTGTTTATCACCGCTAAGTGTTGTAGGTATCCGTTCTCGATCATAATTTAAAAGAAAAGTTTGAAATCATGGTTCTTCCTGAATTGATTAATTTACTATATTTTGTTTACTAATATTTTGAATTGTTACAATTGTGGAAGGATGAATAGGTCTGTGCAAATTGTGTTTTGAGGTTCTTGAGGTGTATAAGCTGTTTTAAGATTATATAATAGAACCCTGTTCTGTGCACAAAGGGTCCATTTTGCGATGGTGTTCGGTTACTTTCTGTACTGTTGCTAAACGACAACGAAAATTTCTGTTGTTCAGCTGTTCTTTTGTTTACTAAAAAGAAAACTATAATGCCCGAGGCATAATGTACAGATAAACCTTTCTAGTCTGTTATCTGGTAGCCCCAATATCTGAACCTAACTTTATAAATTTAAGTAAACAAGGCCTCTGGTTAGCCGTACGAAGTAGACAAGATTCAATTCGTTTAGATGAGATTTAAGACGTAAGGTTTTTTTGAATGAAAATGTGTGGTGTTCTGATTTAAACGTTTCAGTGTCTACCTGTTATGAAATTCAATTAAAAGTGATGGAAGTTAATAAAAGCTCCTGATCTTCATTTTTAGATCACAGATTTTAGTGCTTTAAATTTAAGAGTTTCCAATAGTTGTTTATGTAAAACATAAGAACGCACCCACAAATCATGCAAATCTTCTGAAATTTGGTTTTAATTCTTAATACTCAATTCTAGCGACGGACTTCCTTAATTTCCAGAACATATGCTTTTCAGTGGTAATTTTTACCTCCAATCTCAGTTGTTTTACAACTTGACTATCTCAAATAAGCTGGCATAGATAAGATAGCAAAGAAGGAGGTAAGAACAATCCAGTAAATCACTTTCTTTCCCAAACTTTTGTCGAGTACAGTATTTTATCAAATCGTATTTGGATAAAGTTTTCTTTCACGGATTTGTGCCATTGTGTTTTAAAATTGTTTTAATACATGTTTCTACTTATTTAACTAATTTTTGCCTATGTAGGCCCCAAAAGTCTCAAAATTTGAGTTTTAGAATATGTAGACACTCTGTTTATAGGTTCGAGTTTGTGAATCTGAAATTGCTATAGTATCCTCATTTAGTAAACGTCCAACATTTAGCCAATTTTTAAATATTTTTTGTATCGTCTATATTAGAAATAATTTCTCTTAAAAAAATTTAGATAATATGTTATTTTAAAATTACCATGTCATGTATTTTATTCTTGTGTTTAAAAATATTTAATAGTTTGTTTTTGTTTAAGATTTGATTCAATCAACTTATTTTCAATCCAAAATTTACCAACTTTCATAATTTTATGTATAATTGAATGTACCCAAATTATTCTTTCATTCATTATTTGAATTACATTTAAAAAAATGGAAGTGAATATTTGTCGGTTTTCCAGGGTCTACAAATTAAAGTTACTATTGTTTTTCAATGTGTTAATTGTTAGAATTGTCATAATTTTTTAGCAGTAAATAACTGTATATTTTTATAAATAAAATTTTGTATTATGTTTGTAATATAATTTTGTTTATAATAAATTTGATAAACTAATGATAGTTGTTTTTCACTACCTGTTATCTTTTGATTATTTCAATAAAGAATGTTTGGAATTAATTAGACTTTAAGTGTTTAAAGTCATCAGTAGTTGGTCTTGTGCTATTTTTTCATGTGGAAAAGGTTCTAGACTTAAATTTTTGTAGGAGATTAAACGAGATTAGAAAGTTGACCCATTTTTGAGAGATAAATTGATACATCACCCAACAGAAATGTTTCCTAGACTCTTTATGGCTCAAGTGAAGTCAGTAATTTATGTAATGAGCATGTTTATATAGCATTTGTCTGAAAGTAGCATCACATGGTTGAGAATCAATTGCTGATGATCCATGCTCAAAATGGCTGTCAACTTTAATTTTTTGAATGGACGATAATGTTCTTTCAATTAAAGTCATGGTGTAATCTGGTCATTTAATAACTCGCTATGTTCCCTGAATATTTAAATTTGAATCATACCACAGTTCATCAAATTTTGACTCGTACATTTAAATGAGTTAGTGGAATTTTGCACCAAAATGGTTTAAGAAAACAATTCTCTTGGAAACCAAAAATAAGCTGTAAGTATGTTGTAGGATGAATTGAAAATTATTTTCAAGAAATGTAAAATCTCTACTGGTGATAGACTGTAGATGTTTAATAGATCCAGAAACGCCTGAGCAAGGAGAAGCTTGACCAAATTCACGATGTCCTAATAAAACAAAAACAAGCAAATACAAAATTTGTTAATTATTGACAAGGTGGACAAAATGGACAATTAGCATCTTTATATTTAACGGTTATTATAATAAGTAACTCTCTTGAGGTAAATGTTTATCATACCATCATCAGTTTTTTTTTTTTAGCAGAGATAACTGATAACAAACTTTATCCAAAATTGCATAGTGAAATGCTTTTTTAGTTTCATTAGAATACGTACTAATTAGCATTCATTAGCTGTGCTAAATTTCATAGCTTGAACTTGAGCTTTGGGATCAGATAAGTTAACTTCTCGGATACAAGGTTGCCTTAAATTTAATTTTGTATCTTTATCAGGTCCGGAAAAATCAACTCTGCAGACAGAAAAACGAGTGTTCCTAATAAGTGTTTTTTCTTTTTAAGGTTTGGAATCGTAAAAACGATTGCTATTAAATTAAAAATGTAAATTTTTTATGACATTTAATATAATTGAAATCAAGAATACTTTTAAACCACTTTAAAAAATGACAAAAACCACCTTTTTGTAGACAGTTTTTGTTTACTTTTGGAATTAAATTGTATTGCCGTTATATTTTGAACCCCTTTCAAAACTAAAATAAGTTTTCCTGCAACCTCTACACAGTATGACCGACTAGTCACAAAGGATCTAAGCCATGACAATGAATGACTCCTTATTACATACATTTCCAGTTTATAAAAAAGTCGTTTGTGATGAAAACAATCAAACGCTTTGGAGAGGTCCAAGAATGCACTAACTACTTGTTTTTTTGCATCCAGGGCCTTAACTATACAGTCAATATCACTTCTTAAGGTTTCTACGGTCGATATTTCTCTCCGGAAGCCAAACTGATTTCTGGATATGATGTTGAATTTTTCCAGATAATTTATCAGTCTAACTAAAAGCAACTTCTCAAAAATTTTGCTGAATGTTGGCAGCATAGCTATGGGCCTGTAATTCCCAACATCCTTCTTGTCACCACCCTTGAATAATGGATTGATCTTTGATACTACAACGAACCCCACGTTGGCTGCTCCAATTATACAACGGAACAATTCAACGTGTTCTTTTGTTGTATAATAAGTTACAACACCTACTAGAAGCCTTTAGCCAAAATTTTATCTTTAGCTTAGGTGATGCAACTGGGTGTCTGATACCTATTTCTATAAGTATTTCGACTGACTCTAACACTTTAAAATAGCTTCCAGAAATTAATAAGTTTACTAGCTCTGAATTTAATTTACGAGAACTCTTGATTATTTTTGATCTCAGGGAAATGAGAACAGTGGAACAGCCCTTATAACTTACCTTATTTGTGCTTTGATTATTTCTACAGCTAAACCCATTTATTAGACTATTTCTAATAAAGGAAATTATCATGAATGGATAACCATAAACAGGTAATTGATTACTCTCAGTATTTCAGTATAAAAATTAATATATAATTTATTCAAAACTCAAAATCAAAACTTTTTCAGAATTAAACATAAACAACTCACTTTTATCACCGTCTGCTTGTACATACAATTTCTATCCAATATTAATGTTAAACCTATAATTCTAATTTCTAATAGGCTTGGCAGACAGTCTAATTTTATAATCAATTTAATTTTAATTTATTTGAATTTAATTTATTTACATTTATTATTTAAATTTAGGGAATATCGAATTTACATTTATTTAATTTATGATTTGAATTTAATTTGAAACTAACCGTTCTCAACCAGTACTTTAAATATTTTTATTGAATTTACTCAGGCAATTAATTAAAATGGGGGACAACGTATTCTCGTTTACACAGACCTTAATTCAGCGTTTTTCACCTCCGGTTTTCCGTGATGGATGCCGCTATGTTGATGTGCTGGAGCTGATAGGATGCTGTGTCTGGTAGCCTGGATTTTCTGATTTAAAATTGTTGGGTTGATATGATGGCTACAGATGTACTTGAAGAGCAGATCTGGTAGAATCTAGTAGAGTTACAGTTGATCCTATTTCTTCCTTGGTTCGTGAGAAGTGAAGTTCCGTTTAGAAGATCATGTCCTGCCTATGTCGTCTCAGTATCGCCAAATAGAGTTATTTTTGCATTAACTCATTTGGATAGGCCGTAGAGTTACTCCTGAAGAACTACTTCTGACTTGTAGTTTATTTTTGAAAGTTATTTAAGTTAACGAAGAAAAAATATAATAGTAGTGCTCGTGATACTAAGGTTTTTTAGCATAACACGTAGTATAAGAACTGGTAGAATAATATTTGCTGCAGAATGACGTGAAGTCTACTACATTCGTAACAATTTGAATCTAGAGTGAGTTTTTAGAGCGAATGAGTCCTTGGATTTTCCGCGTTCAAGCCTTTATACACTTCGTGACGTCATTTCTTACATGCCCTTTCCCTCATTTTTTCAGTATACTAATTTTCCTCTTGTATTAACTTTTTTGGTCTAGAAATATGTCTAAATTCGCACTGGTTAATTTTATCTAATTTTCTTCTTTTCTTTTCCTTCCATTTTCCTGGAAAACACCAATTTCCCTGGTTAATTTGGTTGTTAGTTGACGCCCCTTTCTGTAACCGCGACTTCATCCCTTCCACTTTGGCCATTGCATCTTACTTGTTTTTGATTTCTCGCTGTATCTTTTTTTCCTTTTCATTTTTCCTTAATTTTCCTTTTTCACATTTTCCAGATTGTTTTTGGCTATCCGTACGTTTTTGAATCGTGTCTGTACTGTGATTTTTACGCGTGTGCGGCACGTCTACGCTTTTCCGCGACTTCCGCGACTGTCTTTCGCGTTCAATGTCTTTTTTGTTTGTTTACGCCGATTGTCTTTAACACCTGTACAGTTCTAACATTTTTCACCATTTTTACTTATTTTTTCTCTTCTGGGACTTAGCCTACAATCGCAAAAAAGTTCTTTGGGGTTTTTTATTTACTACGCGAAAAATGTTTAAGTTACTGGTTTCCTAACGATACAATGTTAATCTAACCCTAAATCTCTTTACTTTATTATTATTTAAAATTCAAAAATTCAACTTTTATTACTTTAAAAGGCGTGAAAACTCTCAACATTTTATCTTAATTTAATTTTACTTTTTGTTCCCTTTTTTACACAGAACTATTCATTCTCTAATAACTCTTGTGAGTGAAAACCTTTGATTTTAATTATTTCTCCCTTTTTAGGGTGTGTGAAATTTGACACTTGAGCTAACTTTTTTATTTTCAATAATTTGACTTTTTCTTATTTAACCTTTTATTTTTGTCTACTTATGTAGATTCCAAAAATGTCTGACTTTTTCAGTTTCGAGTTAAATTGAACTTTTCCCTTAACTTTAACCCCTGTTTACTTTGGTAGTGTTACCTTTTACGATTTGAAATTCACACGGCCGTAACTCACGCGTTTAGTGCAACGTATTAAACCATGAAAATTACAAATGCATAAAATTCCTGGATTCCTTTATTCCCCCAAAACTCAGCTACTTTCAGGCTAAGTCAGATTTCCTTTCTTGACGTGTCCTAGATCAAGGTTCATCTTGGGAGATAAGCCTTGCTCTGATTTAACTTGTATTTTTGACTAACAATTGACACTCACCGAAGTCCGGCCTTGAAAACATCGAATTTTATAATTTAATATAAAAACCGATTTTTCCCGCCTTACAACGGCTAATATCCGTTGTAATACTTTTAATATTTTAGGGAAAACACCTTCAAGAAAAGAATAGTTAACCAATTCAGTTAATGGTTCAATTTGTTTGTGTGAACATTTTTTATGAGCCACGAGGACACTCCATCCATATCTGATGTTTTTTTATTTCCTCTTAAAGTCCATTTTCAGTGCATTTTTGGTAGACAAAACATGCAAACTCAGAAATTTTTGCATAAATCGCTTTCAAAAGGGCCTAATAGTAAGCCCCTAAGTTTCCCCCGAATATAACCTTGAGCTTTTTTTGTTATTAACAATTATATATATGTGTAATTACGGCAAAAAATAGCTATATACTTTTTTGTGAGGAATCTTCACCCGTCTTGTTTGAAATAAACGAAATTTAAATAGCTTGTCGTAATAAAAAGTTATTAACAGTTTATAATAAATTTAAATAAAAAAAAATGTAACTAGCAATAATTAAATTATGTGGCCCCTGTTTGGTCTAGGAACATTCGGCTTCCGACAAAAGGTGTGTATTTTCATGTAGTTTAAGCCCACAAATTTGTTTTTATATATTCCTAAAATTTTTGCCAAAAAAACAAACTTTTTTGAATGTCCTTGCTGCTGATGAAAAATTGACCGATTTTTGATGTTTGAGGTCTTAAACTCTTCATAAGACTTAATATTTTTATAAAGATATAATTTTGCATTTTTAACCGTTTTTAAAATACTTTTTTTTACCGTTTTGTCGAAAAAAACATATTTTTTTAAACAGTTTTTTTATTAATAACTTTTGCAATTTTTATTGTATCAAATCACAATTTGCTGCAAATTAAAGAAGAATCAAATATGAACATTAAAAAAAAAAAAATGTCCCGTTAGCTCAAATAGTTCACATTTTATGGGCCTTTTTGCATTTGGTGCCGCTGCTCCGCATAGACACAATATTTCGGAAAAGTACAAAAACAATAAGAATCGGTAAGATTTAAACTTTCATAAACAATTTGGATATAATTTTTAAAATTCATAGCGATCGAGCATCCGCGAGTTAATTAAAACGCGAATAAAATAATTGATTGCCGAGCGAAAGCAACAGCTCATGTGGCGGGGGGAAGGTGCATGCTGATTGGCCGGGGAGCTCGGACACGCCTGTTCCTCCCTCGAGTGTCGGATCTGTTTTTTATGTATGTGAAATCTTATAGTATATAGCTATTTTCACATGTGCAAGGAAATTCTTTCAACCCATTAGAATGGGGTTGGAAAGAATCTCCGGATGGATTAATCCTAGTGTATGGGAATAAGCATCTAGTACCCGACGAAATATTAAAACTCATTTCCTGCTCATGTAAAAAAAGTTGTGGCTCTAGATATTCGTGCAGAAAATTAGGTTTAAAATGTACATCAATTTGTAATTTTTGCGATGGAAAAAATTGCACGAACGTTGAAATAGAGCCCCTGGAATGTGATTTACTGGATGATATTCCGTTAATCGAAAGCGTCGATGATATTTCTACCGACAATCCTCCAGAGTATTGTTCGTCTTCGGAGGATGAAGACGAAAATATTCGTCCAGTGACTCCTCCCATTGAAGTGGGTGATCACACACCGCAAAAGTGAAAAAGATTGCATTAATTTTTCAACATTCGTGCAATTTAAATAAGTTGTAATACAAAATGAAATGTTTAATATGAAAATGTACGTGTAAATTTGTATAACTTACACATTATAAAAATAAATAATTCATTTTTATACCAATTCCTATACAAAAATCCTGATTATTTATTATAAAAAATATAAATGTAGTTATTTAAAAATGACTAATATACCTTACCTGGTGATAAATTATTTAAATAAGCGAGTCTCCGAGCGCCCCGGCCAATCAGCATGCACCTTCCCCCCGCACGCGAGCTGTTGCTATCGTTCGGCAATAAATTATAAGTTGTAATAAAAAAATGAAATGTATAATATGAAAATGTACGTGTAAATTTGTATAACTTACACATTATAAAAATAAATACAGTAAGACCTCGATAATCGGGCACGCTCGGTGTTCCGGTGATGCCGGATTATCGAGGTCTTCCTTTAAAAATGGTTTAAACAGGGAATAAAACATAAATAAACGCACATGTACTGTATATGAACATGTTAATTACACGTTGAAACTACGTAACATTAACTGCGTAGAGAGATTGCCGCTAACTGATGAGCCTCAGGTAGGCACGGCTCCATTCCCCTTTGTTGTTGGCTTCCGTTAGTCAGTACAGTACGTGGTGGAGGTTTGCTATTTTTACTCCAGCCTATCACAAATTCTTCGAACCCCTTTCGCTAAAAACTATCGGGTCTGACGGATTATCGAGTGCCGGATTATTGAGGTCTTACTGTAATTAAAAGTAATTCATTTATTATACCAATACCATACATTCCTATATAAAAATTCTGATTATTTATTATAAAAAAATATAAATTTAATTATTTAAGGATGACTAATATACCTTACCTGGTGATAAATTATTTAAATAAGCGCCTCTCCGAGCGCCCCGGCCAATCAGCATGCACCTTCCCCCCGCCACGCGAGCTGTTGCTTTCGCTCGGCAATAAATTATTTTATTCGCGTTGTAATTAACTCGCGGATACTCGATCACTATGATTTCTAAAATTTATGTTCCAATTGTTTATGAAAGTTTAAATCTTACCGATTCTTATGGGTTTTGTACTTTTCCGACATATTGTATCTATGCTGAGCAGCGGCACCAAATGCAAAAAGGCCCGTGAAATGTGCCCTATTTGAGCTATCGGACATTTTTTTTTAAATGCTTGTATTTGGTTCTTCTTTAATTTGCAGCAAATTGCGATTTGATACAATCAAAATTGCAAAAGTTATTAACAAAAAACCATATGATTATTAATAAAAATACAAAACCATATCATTATGAAAATATAAAGTCTTATTAAGTAAGAGTTTAAGACCTGAAACATCAAAATCGGTCCATTTTTCGTCAGCAGCAAGGTCATTCAAAAAAGTTAGTTTTTTTGAGTTTTTGATAAAAATTTTGCGAATATATAAAAACAAATTTGTGGGCTTAAACTACATAAAAATACCCACTTTTTGTGGAAAACCACATGTTCCTAGGCCAAACAGGGGCCACGTAATTTAATTGTTAATTAAAAAAGGTTTTTTTTGTTAATAACTTTTTATTACGACAAGCTATTTAAATTTCATTTATTTCAAACATCGCGGATGAAAATTCCTCACAAAAAAGTATATAGCTATTTTTTTGCTATCTATTATACTTTTTAAGTTATTTTAAGTTTAACTCTGTACGTCTATAAGTTGGCTTAGTTTTCTGAATATCCAGGAATAGTTTTAATAAATTTACAGGATATTTTTCCTACATTTTCAGATTTTGTTATCTCATTGAACTAACAGGCTTTAGCAGCTTTTATTATTTTCCTATAAATTCTTTTATAATTATAAAAATATAATCTAAACTCAGTACTATTTGAAATTTGTATTAATTCATTATAAAAATGTAATTCACTTCTGGAAACCAATCTTAGCTTTGAGGTTAAGATTAATCCTACAACATTATTCAACGGAATTGTAATGTGTGTAAAGAAAGGTAAGGGTTGTGTGTGTATTTAAATTTTTTTTATGGAATTTGTACCGAGGTACAATTTTTATAGGAAAATTGCACCTGACAAGTTTTTTGTAAAATTCTTTATACTTGTAAATATGTAACATATAAGCTGTTGCACTCCAACTTCACTAGACTTACACTATTTAAACTTTCCAGGATACCATTAATTTGCAAAAAAGAATAAATACAAAATATAACCAAAACTAGGAAAGACCCCTGCACACCAACCCTCACATCTGGAATGGAATACTCTCATATTCTAATACAATAATTTTAAATTCAACTTCGGTTTATCATAAGAAAATTAGGGTTTTGCAGCATCCTTTCTCCAGGTCAACTTTTTGAAACGGTGTATGACCAACTCGGGATATCATCAGAAAAAAATATTTTCATAATTATTTGATGTTTACTTCAATATTTTCTGAGATACAGCAAATTTAACATAACATTTCCTCTTTAAAAAAAAAATGAATTTTTGCGGTATACCTTATCCTAAATAACTTTTTTTTTGTAATGCTATAGGGCTCATTTATGTAGCTCTGAGAACGGAATATTCTCATATTTGATTTGTTGTACCTCAAACAATTAAAAGTATTTACCTTTTCCTGAGTATTTTTTTAAAAAAGATATAGGGCCCATTTTATATGGCTCTAGGGAAGTAAGTTCTCATACTTGATTCACTGTACCTCAAATAGTATTTGACATACAGCGATTTAAAATGGATTACCCATAAGAAAATGAAGGTTTTCGGTACCTCCTCTCCTGGATGACTTTTTGTAATGGTTTGGGACACATTCAACGTGGCGTTAGGAACAGAATGTTTGTGTACTTTAATCGTTTCTGTGATTCAGCAATTTGAAATTAAAATTTGAGATTTTATAATGTAGCTATAATATACATCTAAGCTTTCAGCTAATATTTTGTGGTCAGTGATCAACCATGTTCATGTCTAGTGTAAAATGCAGGGTGATCTTTATGGTAAATTTAGGAAATAGTTCTACACATCAAAACAAACAAAAATGTTTATTTGATAGTTTGGTCATTTCATAATAGTGAACTTTTCAAAAATTCAAAACTCAATAACTAAAAAATCATTGTTTTTGTTTGCGTTATGCGTTGTTATAGTTTTTTAATTATCTGTATTTAAAAATTTTTTTAAACATTAAACTGTATTTTTTGTTTGCTATTAAAGAAAGCCACATGTGAATTTTTCCTAAAGTTAATCGTTCTTGCAATATTCAATATCAAACATTTTAAATGGGTGGCATTTTAAATTGGATAGTTTGACAAAATTGATTAATATATATGCGAAATTTCAACTTAGTATATAAATTTGTTTTTAAGATAAATATTGACAACTAAAAAAACAAAAATGGCAGATTATATAAAAAAAAAACTTTTAATAATGATATTGTTAATTTATTCTCCTTTTCCTAGAAACAACCTAAAATTATTGATAGAGAGTTCTGAAATACCATTTAGATTTTTTCATTGACAACATTCGTTCCACTTACAATATTGAGTTAACTTTAATAATGTTTAACCTCAATTATTTATTCTAGTAGTAGATTAAATTTCAAAATTTTTCGTATTTAACATATTTAAATATTTCTCAATTCCAAGATGAGATCCAAGAGCCCAGGTCACTCAAAAACAGATTTGATACACCACTGAAAGTGTTATATGAATCATATTTTTTTGCACCAGAGTAAGCAGAATTTTCATTAAATTTTCACTTTTGTAATCAATGATCATCATTGAAAATCATGATGAAACATAGCTCATGTTACCGGGATGGCGATGATTGAAACATAAGTACAAATTTCATTAAAATCACATGGGTAGTCTTAGAAACAAGCATACACTTTTCTTCCTTATAATTTGGTATAAATGAGTACTTTATATTCTTTCTGAATAAAAATTTGAATAACTTTTCATTTTTATTCTGTTCTTTAGCGACGGGGAGTTGGCCTGAGAAAGAAAACATCCACAATGCACGCATTAATGCTCTTCTGGACTATTCCAAAGTCGTTGCCATGCGGGAGAAGGTCGAGAAGGAGAAGAAGAACTATCATGTACCTCGGCGAAGTTACTCTCACTATACCGTAGGTTTAGTCTTGTTACTTAAAATAAAATCCCTCACAAATTTGAAAAAATATTACATACACATAAGCTAACCAGCAGTTTATTTTCTAATAAATAGTTATGACAAAGTGTAAGGTTATTGCCCAATGACAATACCAATGATCACAGTACCACGCCTAGAGTATAACTCTATGAACTCTCTAAACTAACTCAAAAGGCTTCATAACCTTTTCTTCTACTCGCAGTCTAGTAACCATACTTATTTTTCGGTGACGATCGTTTCCCCTTTCCTATTCGGGCATTCTCGAACCAATTTATGAAAAGAGGAAATAGTTTACATAAAAGATTGTATCAAACCATATGGATCATTATATAACAACTAATAATATTGATTGTTTCAAATGTTTTTATATTTGTGATTATCTCGAGGAGGGGTGGTCGTGCTGATTTATGTTAAACATACATTTCGCATCATATTTTAGAAATTTATTTTTAAAAGATAAAATCATTTAAAGAATTTGGTTTAGTATTTAAAATGTGTTGTTCAATTGTTAAAGCATTGTGAATTGCTTATAAAAAGTTATATTCAATGGATTTTAGTTACTTTGTATCACACCTTCAGTGGCCAAACCCAATTCTATTAACGGTGTCATTATAAAAACCCACGCCAAGCTAATAATCTAAAATGGCTTGGTCGGCTACTTTGATTCTGATTGGTTGTCGCTGGACTCGCTTCTTCTTCCTAATCTTTAAGCCCATGTGAATAGTATCATTATTGACATACCATGGAGGTTTCACTATAGCTCTTAGTAAGCTACTTTATTTTAAACATTTGACTTCTTGGTGCAGCCCAAAAGCTGTTAAGACTATAAACTATACAGGTTTTAGCACTTGCTTGTATTATAGCAATTTGTTATATATTGATACTTCTGACCTTCTTCCAATCAGGCGATGCAGTTTCTTCAGTTGGATGTTATGCGTTTTTATGTTTGCGCTTTTTTTTTACTGTATCTCTTCCAGTGTTGCTTTGTGTTAAGGGTCACACCAAGATATTTTGCACTATCCGCAAGCAGCACTATATATTGGTTGATGTAGACTGTCATTTAATCATATTTTGTCATGTAAAGATTTGGTCTTGTTAAGCTTGATGCACCATTTATTAGTCCAAGAATTGACATGGTCTGTCGCTTTTTTTTTGTTGACATCTACATCTTCCCCAACAGCCAAAATAGGTTTGTCATCAGCAAAAGTGTCAATTATGATGTTACTATATCTTGATTAGGGGTGCAGAAAATGTTTTAGCGCACACAAAATTTCACCAGAACGCACTTTTTTCACTAAAAATTTCCCCAAAATTGATCGCTATTCGCTTCAGATGCGCCAGCCATTACACAGTTTGTTTATCTATTTCAACATATTTATTGACATTATGTTTTAATAATTATTATTATATCCACTAAAAATTCCAGATGTAAAGCGTCAAAAAAATAATAATAGCATTAATTAACCACGGTGAAATTAAATATCTATGGTAAAATACCGTCAGATGATCCCAAAAGGTTTAAAACAAAAAAAATGAAACTTGATTATTGCTATTTTATTATGTTTAAAAGTAGGCAAATAAGTGGTAAAAACTAAGTTAAATGTTATGTTTAATTAGTTCCAATTCATTCACCGAATTACCTACCACAGTCACTACTGAAAATATTATGAAACACTATAAATATAATACTTAATAACCTTCCGATGGTTCACTACATTGCCTTTTAAACATCACACCACAATAATAAACAATTGCGACGGAAAAAATCACCATGTAAATTGAAACATCCATCTAGGCCACTTGCTACTTATAAACTGACGGGGTCAAAAACTCGAAACGAAAGATATGAGATATAACAGTATACACCATCCCTCCATCCCCATGTGCAATGGAAAAGGAAAGAAAGAGTTATCACATTGTACGCATTTTACTGATAGGTAAAGACTGATTTCAAATTTCGGTAAAAAAAATGAAAAACATCAGTAATACCTATGCATTAATTATCGTTGTATAATTTGGTTTAATATGATTTAATTCTTATTGCTTGAATAATATCATTTGTATAAAACTAATCAAAAATTGCATACCGGTATCATAATAATTATTTAATACCTAACGAAGGTATTTGAACGCCAGTCAAGAATCAGGAAACTACCATTCATCAACTGGCACAAAAATATCATATCTGGTGGCTCGGCCGTACGTTTTTTTTGTATATATTGTGCGGTGAAGATTAATATTGTATCAGCTGCTCGACCGTGCTATATTTTGTGCGGTGAAAATTAAATAGGAACCCTGTCCGACTTGCAGCTTGCAGCAGAGAGCAGACAACACACTTTGTGTATGTGTTGGTGTGTATGTATATGTATCATACAAACCGATTAGGCCGATCTTTGTTCCCATTCATTTCTTATCTATTTTCTCCCAAAATAATTATATTTTCCTTATTTTTTGTTGATGTTCCCCCAGCCAAAATTTTCCCAGCTCAGTTCCAATTTCCCCCGAACCTCGTTCGGGCGTTCGGACATATTCTGCTGGCCTGATCTTGATTTATCACAAGTGTAGAGGAAATACAGAATATGTCCAAGTACCTTCAGGCATTCCAGCTTTTTGATATTCCTTAGCTCTGAATATTCACATTCCATCCAAAATCTGAAAAATCTATCCATTAATATAACTTTATTAATTGACTAAATTTCTGTAGACCATTAGCATGGTATTCCGTAAATTTATCATTAAGACCATCATGCCAAACTTTATTAAGAACCTGTGCTACATCTAAAAATAAAGACGAACATACTTACTTTTTTTAGGGCCTTTTCTATTCTAGTTAATCCATTGTCGAGAGTTTATATCGAAATCCGAACTGATGAGATGGTATAAGTAAGTTTCATTAGTATTACTGGCTAAGTCTTGACAACAGAATAATTTTTTCAAACACCTTAGGTAGGACTGACAGTAAAGATATTGGATGGTATAACGCCTTTCTAAGTTTCGGAATTATTACGCTTTCCTCCATGGGTGCAGAATATGTCTGAATGCCCGAACAAAGTTTGGGGGAAATTGATTTTGGGCTGGGGAAATTTTAACCAGGGAAAATCCGCAAAAAATAAAGAAAAAATATTTTGGGAAAAATAGATGAGAAATGAGTCAGCCTAATCGGTTTGTTTACGATATTTATACACACACATACACAAAGTGTGTTATCTGCTTTCTGCAGCAAGTCGGGCAGGGTTTCTATTTAGTCTTCACTGCACAAAATATCGTACGGCTGAGAAGCTGATACAATATTTTTGTGCCTGTTGATGAATGGCAGTTTCCTGATTCTTGACTGGCTAGGAACAGCTGGTGTTCTATTACTTTCTTTATAATAATAATTTATAATTATTATGATTCTGGTATGCAAAATTTGTTGGCTTCATTCAACTTACATTATTCAAGCGATAACAACTTTAAACCATATTATACATACCAGGTGTCTTAAAAGTCCCCCACCCGATTTGCTTCGGGGATTGTTAACATGAACAAAAGTATAGTTTTTTGGTATATCGTAAATTTCAAACACTCCCCCAAAAATGGGGTATTTTGGGGGTAAGTCGAAAATTTTAAATGAGAACGCTTATTAAGTGACACCTCATTTTAAAGGTCTTGATAAAAGAAGATGATTGGCACAAACCGGAGGTCTGTATGTTGACTCTATCAAACATAATGGCCAATCAAAGTTATAACTTTTCAGTTGAGTGACCTACTGGATGAAACCCTAGTAAAAAAATAACTGACGTATCATCTTTAACATTTTAATGTTATTTAAATAGGGAAAAGTTTATTTTACCTTGAATACCAACACTACATTCTTGTTTATGTTCCAACATTCTTTTAATTTTCTTACACTGATTACTTATTTAAACTATATACAATGCTTTTTAATCAATTTCTAATATTACTTACACTAAACATAATTGAATTTACATCGTAAGAACAATGAAAACGTTCCTACTGCTGACTCTAGGCTTACGAATAAAATTTGGTTGAATTATTTATTTGTTTTGAAAAAGGTGAGTTTAGTTCAATTTAGCTTTAACTAGTTATGATATGGGTGTTTATTGTTATTTAATTATTATTCTAAAATCCCGAAATTACTTAAATTTTATTTGAAATGTTCCTTGCATAAATACAAATTTTGAGGTTATATTTTCTTTTTTTAGGCTCTATCTTTGAATCTCATATTTCATTGTTCTTTAAAACACTTAGCCAGGACTCTTTACCTATGAATTATTATTATTATTACCTTTAATTGTTCTACTAAAATGTTACAACTGTCGTCCAAAATTAAAATTTTTAAGAAAATTGTACCTATTTTCTTTACAAATTATTAAACTACTGTACATAGTTCATATATGTGTCAACCAAACGAAAACACGTAACTTTAAATTTAAGTAAAAAATATGGGATAATTAATAAACTGGACAAAGGAGAAACCATGGCAAACCTGGCACGGACTTACGGCGTTGGAAGATCCACCATCTACGACATCAAAGTTAACCATGATAAAATCATAGAGTACGTTAGGTCTGCTGAGGGAGACTTGAAGGGAAGAAAGACAGTTAAAACAGGTGAGTTTCCTGAAATGGAAAACGCTTTATTCACTTGCTTTATGCAAGAGCGTGCCAGGTACACGCCATTTTTGGGTGACATTCTTCGTGAAAGGGCAAGATATTTTATAAAGAAATAACGAAAAAGGACGATTTTCGGGCTAGCGATACTGGCTTCGATTAGATAACTGTCACGGGCGAAAAATTATCTAGTGATGTTTCGGCCATTGAACCTTTTCGGAATAAATTTGATTTAAAAATCCAAGAATTAGGTCTTCTGCCAGAGCAAGTTTATAACGCAGATGAAAGTGGGTTATTCTGGAGGATGTTACCGCATAAGACCTTTGTACACTCTTCCGAAGAAAGTGCCCCAGGAAGAAAAATGTCAAAAGTCAAATTGACATTCATGCCTTGTTCAAATTCCACGGGCACAAACAAACTTCCGTTACTGGTTGTAGGAAAAGCCAAGCATCCGAGGGCATTTAAAAACGTATCTCACTTACCAGTCACATACAAAAACCAAATCAAAGGATGGGTTACCCATGATGTTTTTACTGAATGATTCAAGGAAGATTTTATACCGGCTGTAAAACAATCTTCAAAAGACCACAACTTGCCTCCTAAAGCTTTGCTTCTTTTGGATAATGCTCCTGGACACAATAAAGAAGAGGCAAATTTGCCTATTTACACTCCGAAGATAGGCAAATTCAAGTCCTCTACATGCCTCCAAACACGACACCACTCATGCAACCCATGGACCAAAATATCATCTAGAAAATAAAAATTAATTACAAAAAATCACTCCTTTCTGATATAACAAAACAAAATGGTGGAATAATAAATTTGTTGAAAAAAACAAACATTAAAGACGTTTTTAATCTAGCTCACAGCTGGAACAAAGTTATAAGCGACAATATCCAGTGTTCGTGGAAAAAGGTTTGGCTATTCTGAAAACGTAGTTGAAATGCTAACTCGACTTTACAATTGACTCCCCAATTTTTGCAAGAGTTTTCTGAGAAATGTGAAGTGGATTGTTCCTTGACAAACAAGGATATCATAGTCTGGCTTCAAGGGCAAGCGAGGAAAATTTTCAGTTCCTTGTCCGATGAGGAAATCCTCAGCCAAATTCGATCCCCGGATGACGAATCTAATGATGACTTGGAGATTTCAACTCGGAGACTGTGACCAACAGCGACACATTCAATTCTCTCAATGTCTGCACTCAATGGACAGAAGAAAATGGCATCGCAAGTGATGATTTTCTGGTGCTTAAACGGTTACAAGAGTGTGTTTTTGATAAAATGTATAAATCAAAGAAACAAAAAACAATCAATAATTATTTTTCATAGCCTAAATTTGTGTAGTTTTTCTAAAATGTATTCTTTTTTCCTGAAATAAAAATGTATATACAGTAATATCTGTAAAATTGTTTTTTTTTTCTATCACTCCCGATAATCCGGAATTTTCGGTAATCCGGCGGTCGTCTGGTTCCATATATGTCGGATTATCAAGATTGTACTGTATTTATTTACTTTTACCATTTATCCTATAACAATCCCCCCTTATTTTGAATTTACTTTAGTTTTAATTTACTATCCCCCTGGTCTTTCTTTTTCAAAATATCTCTTCAAGCTGGTAATGTGAAACATTCCCTCGATTTTTGTTGGTTTGTCGATATGTCAGTATGTATGTAGTTTACCCATCTTCTCTAAAATTAAGTATGGCCCTGTGTATATCAATAATTTTGCCATTTCTCCTTCTCCTAACTGTTTCTTTTGCATTGGATTTATTAGTTCTAATTCTTCTACCTTTGTCCTTATTGAATCCTTGGTAATTTGGTTATTTTCCTCTGTAGTTACCTCGTCGTTTTTTACGTCGCCGATTTGTTCATCCCGATTTATCCACTTATCATAATATTTATACATTTCTAATATACCATAATCCTCCTGTTCTACTATTTCACTTCTAACTCCATCGTTACTTTTTTTACCCATCTTAATTACCACTTGCCTTTTATCATAATTAATAATTATTATATTATCTTCGTTGAAACTTCATTTTCAGTTCATTTATACTATCCATGTCTATTATTACTTCTCGTATCTCAAATCTGGTACTACTAAACATTGCATTTTACTTGATATCTCTCCTATCTTGACATTTAACATTATAATACTTTCAATTCACCGACTCTTCTTCCCTGTTTCTGTCAACATTTATTCCTACTTTTCCTACCTAACCTATTCTTATTCTTATAAAATTAGGCAAGATTCAACAATAAAAACTTGTAGAAATTACAAAAAAATTGTGTTCGTCTTTTAAATATTCTTATTCTGTATAAACCATTCTTTTTGTATACATGTAGCATTACTACCTGTGTCTATTAAACTCTTTACTTTTATTTCTCCTAACTGCATTTTAATTTCTGGATTATCATTTTCATATTTTTCATTTCCTTTGGCTATGTCCTCCTTCTTGTCTTGTCACATAATACTGTGAAAAAAATACATAGTTTGTTTATTTCACAGTTTGATTCTGAGGAGGGAGAAAATAGGCCGCCTGAAATTAAAGGGAAGGGAGAATTCGAACATTTTTCAAGTTCTGAGAAAAAACTGAATTCAAAGTTTGATATTGATATTTTTTAGATTTATGATGTTACAACCGAGTAGTTGAAATATTTATTGATTTTAAAACAGGGGTTTATAATAAAGTAAAAGATAACGATTTGACCAGACCTAAAAAAGTGATGCTATGTCCGAGTTGACTCATTATTAGCCGAGGCCGTTAAAACCAAGTTCTTTGTGGCTTGATTAAATAAACAGAAATAATTATCACTTTTGGTAATTCCACTAATAGAACCCACTGTTTATAAACAAATGTAATAATTATTAATTTAAACAAGTGTAGGTTAAATAGATACAAACAGGAATACCAACATGAATAATTAATTTAATGGAGATTAAGTTAAACAGCTGAGCTAATCTGAAAAAAATGTAATTTAGTTTAAACTCAAGATTAAAGTTAATTACTTTAAGTTAAACCTCAATTTAAAAAAACCCTTATAGATGTTGAAAAAAAAATTAAACAAATTGTATAAGGTAACAGAGCTGGTTGAGTCAATGTCTGCATATCTTGATTTTATTTTGTCGTGGTTATACCAGAACAACCTTGTACTGAATATACAAAAATCAGTGTATATAACTTTTGGCAACTACAAGGATTTTGTTTCTGATGGCATGGATATCGTGATTTATGAACACATCGGAAAAGGGTTGAAAGCTGTAAATATCTGGGAATTATATATGATTACAACATAAAGTGGAAACAAATTTAAAATACTTAGTTTTTGTCTTCTACAGGCTTAAGATGGTCTTAGCGGGGAAGCTGTTTTTGCAAATATACTATGTTCTCTTCCACAGTGTACTAGTGTATGGGATTATTGACTGGGGTGGTCTGTATGATGCTGCATTTGATCCTCTGGACAAATTACAAATACATATTTTCAGGATAATGGGAATGCTAAAAAGTATTTCAAAGAATTGCCAATTAAATTTAAGACATTAGTAGAAATGTTTTAAAAAGGAAAGTTAATGAACATAACAGAAACATTGATCTTATGCAATTGCAATGTATTATCTGTATTGTTTTTGTGATATGGTTAATGGTTCTGTTTTGTCTATTGGTTTTTGGTATAATGTTATTAGTATAGTTGTTTTTAGTGTAATGTTGTTATTTGTATTTCTTGTTTGATTAGAACCAACTTATTTTCGTTGTACGGGTATTTATACCTCTTATCGATCCTTGTATTATGTCTGTATGCAAGGAATTGGGTAATAAATAACAAACTAC
Organism: Philaenus spumarius; assembly: GCA_018207615.1. Taxonomy (NCBI): domain Eukaryota; kingdom Metazoa; phylum Arthropoda; class Insecta; order Hemiptera; family Aphrophoridae; genus Philaenus; species Philaenus spumarius. The sequence goes on along the minus strand of JAGFPH010000222.1, from coordinate 99,477 downwards.
CCATGCAGTGTGCTTAGCATGCAAATGAATCAGTTTACAATCTTAGTTTCAACTAAAATCGTACTATTACACACCCAAAAAATATCTAAGGTAAATATTTTTTTTACAAATGCAAGTGCACCAAAAGGCAAATTTGGTCGGGAGTGTTAGTTTTTAAAGAGTTTTCAAATGTTAAACATAGTTCGACAGTTACATCATTCTAAAGGTCTTTTAAAAGTAAACTAAAACCATTTGACTTACTTCGTCTTGATCCAAGTTGCCAGACCTAAATATATTAAAGTTTTTAATTTATTTTATTTTACTATCCTTAAACGGTTTTATTCAGATCTCAAACGTTTTACGAACCATTGCTAATGACATAACCTTTCAAACAATGTGACATTTTCCAAAAGTCCTCCAACATAAAAAAAAGTTGAATTTTGGAGAAATGAACTAATGTAGGTCTAATAGAAAAATAAATTAAGTTATTATTGTTTATGTTCGCCATACCGACTATTGTTTATTAAGTAAACTTGTTGAACTTACTGTCCAATAGTCTAATTTTAAACGTCCAACGACGGCCGTTTCGGCTAATCAGCCATTCTCAAGTTAAGGACCATTGTTCTTTGTCATTAGTAAAAATAAAAGCACATATTACAAGTAAAAACACTTGTACACACGAGTCCACAATTACAAATTACACGCTCGCACATTTTAATGTCCATGTGATTCGTTCACTGTCTACGGCTAGCCTGTCGGTGTCATGCTCGAGCAGAGTTCTTTATCTGTATTTGCTTCTGCGATGTCTATCACCAAGTTTTGTCAATTACATAATATTTGTGTGTTGTTTTCATAATGTGATCAGCAAATTTTGATTAGTTTTTCGGGGGTTGTACTGCGGGAGGAAGGTGTTCTTTATATATCTTATAAAATGATCGTCCAATGTGCCCTATGTATTTTTTGGGGTAATTAGAACATGATATCTGGTAAATTCCTGTTTGTTGGAATTTATTGTTGGTATTTGTATTTCTATCGGAATCAGTTTGCTCATTATATATGTACTCGGAGTTCTGTTACACTCTGTATCTTGGGTCTGCACAAGTAATAATAACAGATCTACAAATATTAACAACTGATAAAAGAAATTGTTACTGCGATTTACAGTTTTCAGTTGTCTATTATTATGTCTTTATCTTGGTGGGAATTTGAAACATAAGATTTATTCCACTTAGACTAGACAGTTAAGTCGAGGTCTGGTTTGGTCAGGTAACACAAAGTGTTCTTTGTTTTGTCAGGATAAATTTGGCCTGACTGGAATGATGGCAAGGAAACGAGCTGGTCTGCCTTCTTTACCTATGGGAAGAGATGCAGACCAAGGAAAACTCCCTGATATCTCTCCTTCCGTGGCGACAGAAGAAGTGGAACCTTTACCTGAGTCTTTCTTCACTGAAGCTCCTGATCTTACCAAAGGTGGGTTTATTTGATAGTCTTTTGTAACTTTTATTTTCTTTAAATAGAATTTAAATTTGTATTATCTTTTAACGCAACTAATACTGGATTATATACAATAATGAAGTGGGCTTAAGTTATAACACAACAATATAGAGACATCAATTTGAAAGATATATCTTGATATCTCTAGCTCTTATTGAAGTATGCCTATCTCAGGAGTAACAAACACTGAGTCTTAAGTGTTTAGAAGAGTGGTCAAGTATGCTGTAAGAGGCTTCATTTGCTTTTTGGTTTCATTGTAAAATACATTTTATTTAAATTTTGAGGAAATTTCTCCCCTATGTGCCAAAAAACCTGACGGTATCAATAATTTGAAAATTCTTTGTTTCTTTCTTATAAAAAATATAGACTTTTTATAATTATTGTTTACTTAGGTAGGGCTTTAATTACCATCATGGAATGCTTGCATTTGAATTCAATTCAAAATCAGTAATTGTATGTGCATATACGGGTTGACCCGATTTAAATTTTTGTATGTGTGGCCATTTTACAATCAAAATTTAGGATTATAAATATTTTTAAAGTATTGGCGTAATAAGATTTCTGATTTACAGATTTGTTAATTTTAAGTAAGCCTATTGTGACAGACGCCATTTGCTAGGTTTTTAATTTAAAAATATTGGTGACAAAGGTGAGATTCAAGGAACACTAGTTTTAAAAGTATTAGTTACATGGAGAGTTAACGTAAGAGTATTATAGCTACAAACCTGAAACAGAATCACTAATTCTGAAAGTAACGGTCATCGGGCATACTTTGTGCACGATTCAGATTCAAGTGATGGTGAACTTTTTTAAATATCTGTTACACGTTATGATTCATAGAATCACTGTTTTTAAAATATTGGCAACTTAGGTGCTATTTTTTTATCGTTTATGTTGAAAGTTTAAAAAAATAGTTTTAATCACTACTTTTAAAAGTATAGTAGAATATCAATTATCCGGATGTACATGCATTACAGTGCAGCCAGTCATGTATGTTATCTGAAATGTACTCTGAACAACCAGAAATTTGTTAAATAATGTCCTGGAATCCTCCATTGAGATATCATCTTAATTTTCTTGCTTCTTCTGGGGCTTTTTCTTTGAAGATCCTCTTTCGTTGAAATTCCATAAATTTTTTTGCAGGCTTTCTTAAAGCTTTCACAGAGTTCCATGAGTCGGCAATCATATAGCAGCAGTTGTTATGTCAGTTGTTTATGTTAGGTTAATATAATACCCTCTTCATCTTCATCTGCCAACAGGAGCTTCCTTAATATCTTAGTTGTCTTCCATACTGGCGTTTCAAAGACTCAATCACCCTCTGATCCGCTATAGCAAACTTATTACATTGGGTGGCAAGAAGAGAACTATAAAACTATAACCGTCTCTTTCAAGAAGTCGGCAATGCTATCCCACCAGTACTTTAAAGTACGGTATAATAAATCTTTTACCAGAACGGCATGCTGCTTGTGGAATTGCATACCAGATTCCCTCAAAATTATTGATATCCATGCTCAATTTGCAAAATCATTGAAACTTCATTTCATAAATAGATCTTTGCTCGGGGTGTAAAGGAAAGGGAATTTGTTTAATTTGCATATCTATATTTTATGATCTATGATTGTGTGCATGAATATTGTTTATAAGTAGTTCATTTTTTTATTTCAATCAATATATTTCAATTAGGCTATTTTATTTTGTAAAGTTTAAAAAACTGTATTAGTTTAGGATTTTTACGTTTTACGTGCATTTTTCTTAGTTTTTATTGTTTATTTTTGTTTTGTTTTAAGGCTTAAAAGTGACAATAGCTCTAAAATGTTTTAATTGCACACGGGTTAAGTATAAGATATAAAGACACTTCGCCCGAAATAAAGACTATCTATCTATCAAGAAGATCTACCCAGGGATGAGTAGGCGCATTTCAACATTGTGCATTACATTCCTTTTTCTCACAAAGGCTTTTGATGTTTTTTAACCACTGGAAGAAATACTTCATCTAGGGATGGGTCGATTCTCAAGTTTATCGATTCCCATACCGATTCCGATCCCAAGAAATTGATTCCCGATTCTCGATTCTGATTCCATCGATTCCAATTACCATAATTCATTAAAAAAAAGTATACATTTTTTTTTTCATTTTACTGCACCGAAAAAGCTGTTTTCTATACCTGTGCACATAGACGTAGAAAACACAGACATGCAAGTCCTTATTTTCTGTGCACAATACTGTAAAATCAGCTGTGTAGGGATCAGTAAATTTACCATTCTCTAGCTGATTTTTCAAATATGAATAAACGTATCAGTTTTAAGTAAACAGCTGATTAGACCATTCTCCAGCTTATTTTACTAATAAGAATAAACATCAGTTTTATGTAAACAGTTGATTGATTTTGTCAATGGAAATGTAACAGAAAAATCAAGTTTAATCGTTTTTTTTTTATAAAAAGATGTTTTGATTAAAAATATGATTCTTTTTCGGTGTAGTATAATGATAAATATCGTACGTAACTCGTCCGGTAAGTTTTCCGTGCTTGCACATGAAAATCCCGCACTCGGTTGCGCCTCACACAGGAACTATCATGCTCGCACGGAAAAGCCCTATTTAGCGGGCTTGTAACGTAATTATTAAAGAGTATGGGTTTAACTTTTTAAGGATAACTTAAGAACAGAAAAACCATATAAAATAAATATCAGTAGGGAAAAATGAAAAACATTCTTAATTTGATGTATGTAGACATTTTCCCCAGTAAATTGTTAAGTAAACGCTTCTTGTTTTATTTTTGTTCATGCGTAGACTGTTATTTGTACACAAGAAGTCAAGTCAGGTAGGCTCAAAGCCAACCACTTTTGGATTCATTTCTTATCGTGTCTATTTATAGAATTACGGTGTCTACTGTGACGAAAACTAACACATTTTATAGATCGGTAACGAAAGTTTAAAGTAGTAATTCCATTTGTTTTAGGTCGGGTAAAACATTTTGGAAATGTTTGGGACTTACGTTACTTGTGATTTGTGATTTTTGTATGAGCCCCGACGGAATACCTTTGTTTTACTTGTTATTCATTCCCGAAACAAATTTACATTTAATTTCCACTTTTTCAGAATTTTACAACTGTCATCTAAATTACATTTTCGCAGACCTTAGCCGTTTTAATTTAAATTAAGGTTTACGTCAGCGTTTTATAAAATTAGCACTAATAATATTCGGCGTCATATTTTTTTGACGACATTGGTCATTTAATTTTTAATAATATATCACCAGTGGCATAAATTTGGCACAAATTGTATTCGGGCATCGATTTTTTTTGCGGACATTCACTGTGGTACTTAAATTATGTTTTTTAACTGATATTTCATACATTTTGCCTAATTGTGTTCGGGTTTTGTCATCTTTCGTGAAAACGCACTGTGGCATATTAAATTACGTTTTAACGCCAATATTTCATGAAATTACTGCTAAATTGTGTTCGGGCGTTAATTTCTTCCATTAATTATCGACCCATCCCTAGTTTGCAAACAAACAAAGTAATCGCTACTAACGGCTAGAAGTAACGGTACGGCTACTTCGGCTATTCTATTACTTTGGTGCAGTGTAGATTCTCCGAATACTTCGTATTGAAATTAAATGGGGTGCAACGACTAATATAACGAGGCAATATAAACCGGGATCGTGGTAATCGGCGTACCTAACGTATTTGCAAAGATTGGTGGTGCAAGGGCTCGGAATCGACTTGATGTCAATTCCCGAGAATCGGTGGAATCGAGAATCGAACCATCCCTAACTTCATCAACACACTCAGCAAACCACTGTAATCAATGCAGCTGCCATCCAAGATTTTCTTCTACTATTATAAATCAGCGGTCGTTTTTCTACATTTGTGAAATCTCTAGGCATTGTTGACTTTTAAAGGGATTTGATGACTACCTGTTGCATTAGCACAAGTAAGAACGATCATACAATCTTTGCAAACTTTGAGCAGGAGTGTTAGCTTCTTTCTTTGAAGCCAAAGTTGTACAGGCCGTGCAATCCATTTGAGGCCAGTTCCATCAGCATTGTACCAAAACTCTGAATCGTAAGTCTCCGTACCAGATTAAAATTGTTCCAAATACTTTTCATTTGCATCGTAACTGACAGAGTTTTTCACCTCACAAATCTTGTTCTAGAATGCCATGCCTAACCTTATAGTTGTGAAGCCAATCACTACTCGCTTTGAACCAGAAAAACCCACCATTTTTTTCAGCAAACATTTTGGCTTTCTCACAAGTTATTGGGCCAGATAATGGACTTCCAACCAACTTCTTTTGAAATAATAATTTAAAAAGTTCATTATCTAGCTTCTTACTTTCAACCATTTTCATTACTTTTCTACTTGTACTACCGTCAAAACGCTCCAATTCAGAAATAATTTTGTAATAGACTCGTTTTTCCTTAATGTCTGAAATGGTGGAAGTTCTTACACCCCAAGCCTGCTAAGTTCTTACCACATTATAGCTGTCACACCTTTATTAAGCTGTCCAATAATTTTCACTTTGTAGTGCGTTGTTAGCACAATACATTTTCTTTTTGAAGACATGTTTCACTTCAGACACTCACAGATTACAAAAAACTAAATCGTATACAAGACAACAAGTACTATTTGTTCTGTAGTGGTTGTAAAATTAACACTCACTGTACAGTAAACAACAAAGGCAGGCTGGGAGATGTCTGACATGTAGCATGCGTGCGCACACTCGCTATACACTATCCGCAATAAGATCGCTATACACTGTTTGCAGAAAGCTAATATTTTTTCTGAAATGTAGATCAGGATAATTGGCAAGCCAGATAATCGGTCTTCATTTGGTGCTCTACTGTAATAGTGACATAATATGTAGGACAATTAATGCAGGGAATCATTAATTTTTAAAATATTTCCAATCTCAGGTACTGGCTGTTTCGGTGTGAAAAGGTATGTATGCCTACTGGTATGTTTTTAAAAAAATGACAATATCTCAGTTCACAACAGAGTTCTGTTGTAGGCCTATGTGTTATTTTCAATTGTTGTTTCTTTAAAAACTTTAGTTTGATTGTCACATTGTATGAAACTGTAATTCCTTCTTTTGCTGTTTCAGTAACAACACTGATGCAAAGATTTGTGCAACCAGATGAACAACCGGAGTCGACCAAAGATCTGCATCCACCTCATAGACGTTTGTTTATTAAACGATCGCAACGATGTCGAGCGTGCGAACACAATGTTTGCAAACCAGAAGTGAATCCAACGAATATTAAATTTAAAATCCAACATGCTGCATAGTAAGTGTTATTGTTCAAGTGTATCCGTGTTTTAATGAATTTAGGTACTCACCTTAATTTTAAGACGAGTCCGACCGATGCTGCTAGTGTGAAATGCTTTGCTGCTGTTTTTCTATACCACCTAAACTTAAAATGTATATTAGTATGAAAATATTTAAACCATGCCATAAAAGTTCAAAGAATTAACCCAAATATATTACTTATTGCAAACTGGCTTATTCTTTTTCTGGACTCATTTTTTCTGTATTCTTTAAAGCTCCATTTCCTGTGTCTACAGAAGTGCACTGCCCAGATTGATATTAGGTATTCTAGAATCTTTGTTTCCAAAACTATTCTCAGAAAAATAATCTCCCTGTAAAATTCAACATTTTAAATCGCTTCCATTATGAAACCAGTTTGTGATAGTTGAAATCTTTTTTTAGAAAACTACAGACAAACGATATAAAACATTCTACAACATTTCGTATCAATATTCTACTACTGTAGTTTATTTCTTGTAATTGAAAAAC
>JAGFPH010000222.1:64028-88679 GCA_018207615.1 Philaenus spumarius | reverse complement strand
AGATATTCTGTAATTCATTCATCACTGGCTAGAAACTTAGTGGACCATAGCTTCAAACGCTCCAATACCGTTTAAATGTTTTTTGTAATTTGACACATCATGAAACACAATTTAATAGTTTAAACCAAACTGAATTTAAATATGAAGTTAATATTATGTAAGATTTATTTTGAATTATTAATTAATGTCTGCATTTCCCTTTGAATTTCTATGTTTATTAATTTTCATGAAATACTTAAATCTTTTAAATTAGGCTAAATGTCCAAACTTTACCTTACGATCCCTTTTACTTTATACTCTTATTTTAATGTTTAAAAACCCTGAAACTCACATATATTACAAGGTGGGTGACAGTAACCCTGACAACATAGTCAGTAAAATGTTGGAGAAAGAGACCTACTGGAGAGCAGTGTCTGCTTTTGTGGAGAGAGTCATGAAAGAAAAAATAAAGGAGATGTAATTTTATGGTAAGAAGGGAAAGAAAAAAAAAAACCAAGCCAAGTGGCAAAATACGGGGTACCACCTTGAAGTAATGCTATCCGGCGGTTCCAGGGTGGAGGTACTGCTTGAATAAGAATGGAGACAATTGGGACTACTTAATAAATACTTGAATGGTATAGCCCTCAAATTGAAATTTACACTGGAGGTTGGGTCAGATACTAGAATTAATTTCCTTGACCTGACTTTGAAAAAACAGGATGATCAACTTGTGTACAATATATACCGCAAACCATTGGCTACGGGCCATTCAATTCACGCTACTTCATACCACCCCATGTCACACAAGATGGCCGCATTCCACAGCTTAACGAACAGACTTCTGACAGTGCCCCTTGATAGGGATGGTTACAACTCTGAACTATCTGTGATTAAACACATAGCTGTAGCCAATGATTACAACAGCACAATAGTAGATAGTATCATCCACAAATATATTAATAAACCTAGGCAGATTGCAGTACCCACACCTAAACAAAAATATGTATGTGTCAAGTATGGAGATGCCTTACATTATACTATTAAAAATGAGTTGAGGAAACAGAATGTCACATTGTCTTACAAGACCTCCAACAGACTAGAAAGATTAGTGGGACGCAGGATGAATGACAAAAAGAAGGATGATTTTCAACAAACAGAATTTATAGAATCAGGTGTTCGAACTGCCTTAAATTTTACACCGGACAAACGGGTCTATCATTTAAAACTAGATTTCGCAAATATATCCCTTGAAAGTCGCAGTTAACACAAAAATCTAAGTTTGCCTAGCACCTCGTACAAAATTGTCACAACGTTGTAGATATAAATACTAATATAAATATTTTACACAAATGCCGAAAGTCTCCTTTTATGTAAAGTTTGGAGGAAATGCACATATTTACAACGCATTTACATACGATAAACGCATTTACATATGATACTGACAACACCCTTGATGAGAAGTTAAAGTATAATTCTAACGTGTTGTTCAACGCTATTAATCGTATAAGTACACAGAGCCCGGGGAATAAGATAAGCAACAAACAAGTGAGGGTGGGGTAGAGGTAGCAATCACGAGGAGGTTAGTTACGTAAGACCGGCTGGCCAGCATGCTTGAAGTGTGTCGTGTGTTATTTATTTATTAATGTTGGACATGTATGGTTTTATTTAATGTTAGGTGTGCTTTTTTATTTATGTTTCGTGTTTCTTGTGACTTGAAAATAGAAGTATAGTGTAGTCTTCCGAAACCGGTCATAGCTGAATAAAGGATACAGAACTGTTGACGGTACCTAAGTTATGTAACCTAGTTTAATACCATTACAGTTCAGGAGGCTAACAATCATGTATAAAATATTTTATTGCCTTTCTTAAACAGCAATACTTTCTTAATTGTGTGCCCGTAATAGTTACACATTTGCTGGTGGATTTCGGCTATTAAAAAAAATCCTATTGCTACTTATACGTAATACTTGTTTTCCTAGTTTTGACTCTCTATATAAAGTGTTGGATTTAAACAACTAACCTCAAACCAACTAATCTAGTGTTGCTATTAGCAGTTTATCAATTCATGTAAATATGCTATGTTAAATTGTTACTGTACCTCACCTATGGTTTTTACAATGTTTCCTCTTCTGGATAATGAAATAGCCTCATTCGATGTGGCGTCCAGAACAGAATATTCTCATTTTTCAATTGTTGCTTAAGCTCAAATAGTTATGAAAATAAAACACTTTGAAGTTAAAAGCTTTGGTTTTATAATATAGGTTAAGATTTGACATACAAATTAATGTGAAAGATGGTGGTGTGCAACTACTTTGTGCAGTTTTATAATCAGTTATTTTCTTGTTTCAGAGTTGTTGTATGGCGTAAAGGTAACAAAGCAGCTGTGAAGTTTACCATAACTCCATACCAAGATTTGGACATTGGCACGGAAGTGAACTGTGGCTTTACTTTGTGTTACGGCTATGTAAACACAATGGCTTCGGTAGGTTCAAAGGAACCTGTAAGAGTAGATCTGCAAGTGAAGATATATCTTACACCTGGAAATATTGTAGGGAAAGAATAAATAATCAAAATATATACTGTTGTAATATAAACATTACTTACTTAGTTACTTTAGGTTTACGCCTGTATTTATAATTAAGTCTAAGTATAGTTTATTTATTTTTTGATTTAACAATTTAATTTTGTTAGTTTAATTTTAGGGAAAGAATTAAAAAGAGCTTTTGGTACATGAAAATTAATATATTTTACAAACATAAGTTATGAATTTATTTGTAGTTTTTTTTTTTGTGCAACGATTGTTTTTTTTTAGGAAAATCTTATCCTGTATATCTTATCTTTGTAGGAAAAAAGGTTTTCAATAAAGGCTCCGAGTTCTTCGGAAAATAGTAAGATAAGTTTTTTTTTAAATGTGATATAAGCTCAGAGGCTCTAAGTAACCTTAATTAATAATAGATTTATCTTGGTACTCTTAATCTTAATGATGACTTGTAATTAAATTAACAAAATTATATAATTTTTAATATGAAAAAAACTATTTAAAAAATCCATATTGGTTGTGTTTAAATTTGTTTTAAGTTACTACTTTTTGGAAGCTTGCTGCACTTACAAGGGATATACCACCTTCAATGCTGTGCTTAAGTTGTCAATATTTGTTGTTCTGAATATAAAACCATGTTTCATCTGAGAATAGAAAACCCGATCCAAGACCCAAATACTGCTGTGATTAAAGCGTAAAAATATTGACAAAAATATAGCATTTTTCTCTTGGTTGATTCTTGAAGCTTATTCACAACATGAATGCAATGCGGACAATAGAAGACAAGTTTTAGCTTCTATGTGGTTCTACAAACACTGCTGATAGAAATTTTGGTTTGTAGATTGGTTTTGTATTGCCTTTCTTGGGGAACATAGCAAGGGTACCCAGCACTAAAGTAAGTTGAACAGCGATTCATCCACATTACCTGTTTTTTTTAAACAAGGGACTGCATGAAATTGTGGATTTTTTTAGTCACCTGCAATTCTGAAACGTTCCCACATAGTGTTCTTGATTTTTTAGAAAGACTGCAGTCTAAAGTAACTTTAAATAGTAAGCCTGGGAGGAAAGATTTATTTTCTGCTCACAGCTACCACTGTCTTAAAAAAGGGAGGATGCTTGGTTATATTGCTTCTCTTCTACCATAACTCATTGCCAACACACACATGCACTATCCAAAAACTAAATTTTGGGTTTCTTTTAGCTCACTTGTAAGTCGTTAAAACAATGTTAACATGTACAGGATGTTTTGAAAAACCTGTCCAAGACTTCAAGGGCTTATTTCTCTCATCAAAATTTGAAAAAAGTATATGTAATCATACTGTATGCTCTAAAATGCTTAATTTTCATCCAGCCGCCATTTTGAATCATCTCAAAGTTCACTTGTTTTGAACGTTGAGTTATTCAGAGTTAAATCTTTCAAGATACTGATTTTATAAATACAGGTCTTATCCAAGAATGGTACGTTATCTTTTGGACTATCCAATGAGTTTTTAAGGTTAAATAGCTTAAATATCCTTAAAAACTTGTCGGATATCAAAATAGTTTAATTTTGATATTAAAACTACTAAAGATAGATCCCAAATTGCAATGTAAATTAATATCATATAAAGAATTATTTTTGTGTAATTATTGTTTTGTATGTATCTTTTATACCTTATTTGTTATTTGAAAATAAATTTAAAGTAGTAAGAGATTGCCGAGCATTTTGTATGGATTGCATTAAAAATTGGTAGTCAGGAAAATAAAATTGCTCATATTTTGAATCTAAATAGAGTACATTGTATGAAAGTTAAGCTAAGCTATAGTACTTTACTTGTAAAATAACATGTTTACAACATACTGTGGAACAGGTTCGGTTAAGTGAGATTTCTATGTTAAAATATAATGATATTTTGTAAAATAAACTTGAATGTTAAATCTAACCTAATCTGTTAGTAATTACTAGAAGCATATAACAAATATAGCCCAGTCGGTATAGGTTAAAACTACCAGTAATTTGCAATATGGCTGATTTTTTTTTTATAAGTACCTTTAAGTATGTACATTAACATAAAAAAAGTTTACCAGTCTATCGATTTCCCAAAGTCGAAAAAAAAATCTATTATCATTTTTTTTTGATTATCCTTAATATTTCGAGCTATGATGAAGATAGAGAAAAATAAAAAATACCACCGTGTAGGGGAGGTATTTTTCAATAAAAAAGGTCATATGTATTTATTTCCTCCGAGCAATGGTTTGTCTGGAAAAAATTCGATAATGCAAGTATGTATTTTGCAGCAGGAGAAATCACTAAAAGGGGACATCTTATTCATATATGAAGCGTTGGGTCATTCTAAATTGGCTGAATTTTAATATATCAAATTGAAACTTGACATAGGAGTTAAAATATATATTTTAAACATTTATGCTGAGTCTCAGCTTGTTATCTTGAAAATTACCCGATCTAGAGCCACTTGACTTATCAATGGGTTTCTCGATTTTAGGAGTACCGGACCCACGAACTAATTTTAATCGGCTCCAGACAGAGAATTTTCAAAATATCAACCTGAAAGTTTTTTTACAAGTTAAATATATATATTCAAACAAGTTCAAGGAGTATAAACCTTTTTCATTATTTACTTTTCAAAGCACAAGTAAATTAAAAAAGTATAATTTTAGACCTTTTTAGATTTTTCATCAAAACGCTTGAGTTGATCAGCTGCAGATTAGTCATTTTTGAAAATATAGTTTTTAAAATAAGTATACCAAAAAACAATTGTATTTGTAACTTCTGTACTAATTTTTAAATCGATATGTTCAAAAATGTCGAAAATGGAGTCGTTGCATCCAAAAGTGTTATAGTTAAAACGAGGTAGGTAAAACAGAAGACTATTTTCAAGCGCCTCGTTTTTAAAAATAACAAGAAAAAATTTGTTCATACTTACTAAGAATATTTATACTGGTGTACTCAACTTGTAAAACAAATTTGGTGTTGATATTCCAAAAATTGACGAAACTGGAATAGATTGAAATTAGTTCGTGGGTCCGGTACTCCTAAAATCAATAATCGAAATCGACTCCTAGATCGGGTCATTTTCAAGATAACAAGCTGAGACTCAGCATAAATGTTTAAAATATATATTTTAACTCCTACGTCAAGTTTCAATTCGATATATTAAAATTTGGCCAATTTAGAATGAGCCAACGCTTCATATATGAATAAGATGTCCCCTTTTAGTGATTTCCCCTGCTGCAAAATACATACCTGCATTTTCGAATTTTTTCCAGACAAACCATTGCTCGGACGAAATAAATACATATGACCTTTTTTGTTGAAAAATACCTCCCCTACACGGTGGTATTTTTTATTTTTCTCTATCTTCATCCCAGCTCGAAATATTAAGGATAATCGAAAAAGAAAATGATAATCGATTTTTTTTCGACTTTGGGAAATTGATAGACTGGTAAACTTTTCTTTATGTTAATCTACATACTTGAATGTACTTATAAAAAAAAAAAATCAGCCATATTGTAAATTACTGGAACTTTTGGTCTAAAATTACCTCTACCGACTGGCCTAATTTTATCTTTTTATAATTTAAGTTCAGGGTAAGACCAATTTGTATGTAGGAGGGCCACTTTTAACTCGAATAATCTTCTTTTTTTATAAAACTTAACATTGCCGAATGTATTGTAGTTGTTCTAAATGTATGTCAGTAAATTATTTACCACTTATAAAATATATTATTATGTTATACACGTATATATATTATTTAATAAATGTTTATTTTATTATTTTCTAAATATTGCACATACCATTATAATACCTATGTATATCTAAATATTATACTAATAAGCTTATAAACAAATAAATGTATAATTATTTAGAAGTGGAATATTTTTTGTAAACATTTAATTTAAACAAAAATAATAGAGTAATATTATGTTTATTGCACCATCGAATATAGAATACAAATATTTATTATTATATAAATCTGAAATTTTGTTAATTTATAATTATAAATTTAATAATAAATATTACAAATTTAATAAAACTTTTTGATTGTAACCTTGCATAAAAAATGGCTTACTAAGCATTAAATTAGCTTTTATGATAAGCTCCTAATACAGTTAAACTCGGTTATAGCATTAACAAAAGGACCGAACAAATGTTGACGTTATAAAGATGTACCAACAGATAATCGTATTTGTGTTAGCTTGAGTGAAAGGACAAACAACTATACAATATTACTTTTACTGATGTACAGTAGGGTCCTGGTAATTCGCGCTAATTGGAGCTGAGATCACTTACAATTATAATTAGTAACATTTTTAAGTTTTAATGAGTAAACAATTAGGTAAAATATTTAAATACATGTTCTGTGTTCGGTGTACTACTAACAAACTGTAGCATTTCTGTAATTTAAAAACACTAAAATTACAGTACAGTAAAACCCCGGTTAACGAACTCGGGTCAACCGAAACCCGGGTTATCCAAAACGCCTCTGAAAATCGGAAATCCAAAAATAATAGCTCTATTTCATGTACAATATTTAATTTTTGTTTTTTTAAATCAAAATTAGAAAAATTACAATGAAATATAAAATCGGTTTTATAATGTTTGGTAATACATTTATTGTTGAATTGATTTAATATATATTTTTCATTTAAATACTTTACCGAAGAGTTAGAAGCTTCAGTCATTGCTTGTTAGTTTCTGACGGTTACACTTTTAACTTTTAACTCACGTGGTTTTATAGATTAAAAAATAAACCCTTTTTTATTAAAAACGCCATCTCATTGTACCGAGACGTTATGCATAAAAAAATGTGTGATGTCACCACCCGCTTCATTTACGATTTATGATTTAGGTTAAGAAACATCAAATCAATGACATCTGAGAAAATTTTATTTACGATATACATCAAAATAAACAGTGCTGAAGTTAAAGCAGCTATGGTTGGTTTTTTGAACAGCTGATTATATTGTTTATTGTTAAAAGACCACGTTCCTTTGAGGTTAGTCAACGCTGTAATGGATCTTACTACTCCAGAGAAAGTTTTTATAGTAGAGCGCGGAACAGGTCGTTCCTGTGGTCATAGTTTGATGTGAACTGCTGTAGAGTTTCAAAAACGATTTCACAAACAGCCCGCAGTGTAAGTGTTGTTGACAAGTTCTCTAATAATGGTAGTGTTTTGACTCAGTGTAAAGGATGTGTAGGCCGTGCAAAAACTGTCACTAGGAATTAAAACCATGGTAGACTTCTTCAGCAAATACTAGAATGTCCTAAAGAACCATTTACCGAACACATTTGAAAATGAACATTAATAACACGCCTTTGAGAAGAATGTTTAAGACCCTGTAGATTCCCATATAGAATACAAACTGGTCAACCTTCAAATGTAAGACATAAAAAATACAGAGTAGGTTCTTGCGCCTCAATGTTAACAATGAACTATGCAAACCCTCCTACAAAGTGTATGGTTTTCATGTACACCTAAACAAACTAATCTGTAAACAAAAAACCCGTTTTCTTATACTTCAACGTCCTGATGCTGTCGTAGAGAAGCCACAACATAGTGAGTGCGTAACAGTATGGTGGGCTTTAGACCTATCAGGGATCCCTCTGCCAGTGATGTTTAGGTCAAGGTGTTCGATTGCTGGCTCGGTCTCAGGTAATGATTTTCTCATGTTTCAGCCAACTCTTCACTTCCGAAATCAAGACGGGCCTTCATCATAGTTCCGGGATCCCTCTGCCAGTGATGCCCAGGTACGGGTCACAATTTTCTCACAGTTTCTTCTGTTTGAGTCCGACTTCTTAACTCGTACTTGGGATCGTGCCTTCATCGGAGCTCCTGGACCCCCAGTATACCAGTGATGTTTCAGGCATGGGTCTTGATGTTTTGTTGATGGCCGGTCTCGAGTAGTGACTTCTTCCTGCATGCCGATAACATTTTGTTTGTTTCAGCGAGTTTTAGATTGACTCATTAGGGATTTTCCCTAGACGATGCTACGCCCTCCCCGGTGAACTGTTTGGGGAGGTGGGTAGTGGATCCGAGTAGGTATCAGATCGAGCCCTACAGTACCTTCTCTGGCGAGAGGTCTGTGTAAGAAGCACTCCACCACTTACAAAAAAAATAATAAGATTTCAACTAGAAGTTTTACGCGTTGAGTTGCAACTTTCTCGGGAGAAGTGGGTTGAACAGCGAGAAAGTTTGAAATGTGATTCTGGTCATTTTGTGTGTATATTATTTAGTTTCACTAAATATGCATCGTGAACAGGGAGCTGAATTTACTGAGGACTTTTAAGTATTTCGATAGATGTTTACGCGGTACAAAGGGCCGAATAACTTCTTTGTTGGAGTGAAACTCCGAGGAAGTTAGGGCGAGTTTTCCCGTAAAAGGCATTTATGGGAAAACCACAGAATGCTGACTGAAATGGGCCCTTTTGAAGGGCAAGAAGTTTGTTTAAGTTTCTACTTTTTTTCTGCTGGATCAAACATATTATTGTCGGGGATATCTTACGAAGCTAAATATTGTGAAATATAGGTAGCTGCGCTATGACAATTTTACCTGAAAGGAAGTTTTTCAAACGTCTGATTTCCCTAGGAACAAACTTTCCAAACCCATCCCACTCCCAAGACCTTTCACCAAGACACTTATGTGTGGTGACTGATGATGGAAAGTTTTGTCCGAAATGAGCCACCGACTACCATTCCATAGCTTCATGAAGATATAACTAGATGTGATAGTAGCTTGCAACAACACCTTCTCACCAATATGCTCAAAGATTTTCAACAACACTACGAGGGTTGCCTAAAACTCAATGGAGGGCATATATAACAAGATTGTGTGTGTTAAAACTTTCAGCTTCCTTTTACTTTGGTACATTTATCCAAAAATAAAACACTAAAAACTATTACAGGTGCAGAACTGCTTTTTATGGCACGTATTGCATTTAGTTTGTCTATTAATGTACATTCTTACATTTTTCATTATGACACGAACATTAAATTCAGTTCTATGCAAAAACAATTCCCTACAATTATTTATTTATCAACCATCAAACCCTTTTCAACGATAAAACCATCATTGTCAGTGACACTCACTAACTTGAGCTACAACTTGGAAATTATAACGAGGTTATAGGTTAAATCGAACAACTGAGATTGCAACGGCAACTATCTGTCTGTGTATCATTAATAGACCCAGACAGATGTTAACGTTAATATTTATTTGTTGCCATAACAACTACTACTAAATGTGTACATAACCTTCCTTAAAAGATGTTTATTTTTACTGTCTTTGATACTAAAATGTATTTTCTAAAAAAACTTATGCGTCTGTTACTCAGGAAACTCTAAATTAATTATCCAAGAGTGAATAGATTTGAAACATGAACCTACATCCAAATGTATTACAACAGTAGAACCTCTTTAATCCGAACTCCAGTAATATCCCTCCGGTTCTAATTAGTTCGGATTAAAGAGGCTCTACTGTATCTTTTTTATATAATAATTCAGTACACCCTTAAAAGGTTTGTGACCCTATTGATACCTATTTCTGGAGATCTACCCGGCCGAATTTAGTGCGGTTTGTTTTAAATGAAATAAAATATAGTTATTGTTATCAAAAAATTATGAAATGTAAATTTTTTCATTGGTGTACTGGTGTACAAGGGCACTTTTTGAGTTTTTTTGGCTTTAGGTTAAAACCCTATGAATACCTATTTCTGGAGATCTACCAGGCCGATTTTAGTGCGGTTTGTTTTAAATGAAATAAACTATAGTCATCATAATCAAAAATTTATGAAATTTAAATTTTTTCATTGGTGTACTTGATCCAAGAAAACATCTTTAATAGGTTTATGCCAAACCAGATTTGTTGAACGTCAGTTTGGAATTAATGACTTTGTTGAACTTTTCCCTACCATCGTGGAAAGTTTAGAGAGTTATCTTCAAGTGAACGAGCTGTGTCTACTCTTCTTACTTCTGTAGAAAAGGCAAGTTTTGTCGTGAGACTATTTTTTTGTGAATTTGTGTTTAATATCACCCTCCCACTATCTAAGTATTTTCAAAAGCCA
The DNA here is from genome assembly GCA_018207615.1 of Philaenus spumarius. Classification (NCBI taxonomy): domain Eukaryota; kingdom Metazoa; phylum Arthropoda; class Insecta; order Hemiptera; family Aphrophoridae; genus Philaenus; species Philaenus spumarius. The sequence continues at coordinate 78,099 of JAGFPH010000222.1, read as the reverse complement.
GATCTTGAGTTATCTTCAGCTGTTAAGTATACAGATGATATTGTATCCCTTCTTAATGTTGATAGATCTGGCCACACTTTCAGCTTTCTTCTTACTTCTTGGCACATGCATCTAGCATCAAGTAATGCCAACCGCACGGTGTCTCTCGTGCACTAAACAGGCCAATTTCCAGAAGGTGGAGTCAGTCAAAATTCATCAGAGGGTGATATCTGGTTGAAGTCTTCTCTTTAACTTGTCTCTAGCCTCGGATTTGATGGAGCATTGAAGGAGGATGTGTTCCAAAAGTTTCTTCCTCTTTTTTTGCATTCCAGACACAAGGGTGACTCAGCAAGTTTGAAACGGAAGAGATATGACTGTGTGACAATATGTCCTATCCTGGCTCTTGAGGCAAAAGTTGATACAGATCTGTGCATATTTTTATAGATGTTAATGTTGTTTGGAGTTTCAAGAAGAGAACGAAGGTTTGTTCAGTATTCCATTTTTCTATCCATCTTATCTCTCAGAATTTTGTTAGTTTTGGCTATGCAGCTACTTAGAAATTGTTCTCTAGGTGTATTGGATGTAAGTTGGAGGCCAACCTTGCAGCTCTGTCAGCCTCCTCATTCCCTTGCAGCCCACAATGTCCAGGTATCCACTGGAAGTAGATCTCCTTATCCGAGCACAAGTTCAGTAGATGGTAAATTTCTTTTGTTCTATAATAATGGTTTGAGGGTTTATATCTTTTTATGAGCTGTAGTCCGCTTTTAGAGTCACTAAGAATACAAATCTTTTTGTTTTCTATCTCTGTGCAATGAACCACTGCTGCATTAATGGTTAGGAGCTCTGTGTCGGTGGTGGAATGAGGAAGGATTCTTGTTTACAATCCAGGAAGTAGCTAGCTCCAGATTTTGATTCATTAGGATCTAGTGATCCATCTGTATAGATTTTATAGCATTCTTCATAACTCGACTGTATAACTTCAAGAGCTGCCGCTTTCTGTGCTAATACGTGATCCTGCTTTGATGTTAGTCCAGGTAGGTTTAAGCTGACTCTTGGTGATTGGTAGCTCCATGGAGGGATGCAGTTGGCAGTAGGATAAGACATTGGTTTCATGTCTGACATAACTGCTGCCGATAATTTTGTTCGATAGTTAAAAGATGATTTATGATTGGTGCATCGGAGATCCCGTTTATGGAAGGCATTTGATGTGTCTGCAAACTTCTGTAAAAACTTGTGCCAGATTATCTTTTGAATGTTGATCTCTAAGGGTTCGATGTTGAGTTCTATTTCCATTGCTCTCACAGGGGTTGTTTTTGGACATCCTAGGCAGATCCTTAGGGCTGAGTTTTGAATTGTATTAAATTTATTTATATGTTCTTTTGCTGCAGAGCTCCATATTTCCACCCCATACATAATTTTTGATCGGACAAGAGATACATAAAGTTGCCTCAGCATTAGGGTGTCTGCTCCCCACGTTCTACTAGCTACAGCCTTTAGCAGATTTAATCTCCTTGTGCAGTATGCTGATATTCGTTGAATGTGGTTCATCCACAAAAGTTTAGGATCTAGAGTGAGTCCTAGCAGTGTGGGGTTTGGGTTGTAAGAGATTTGTTTCTGTTTGCAATAGAGTTCTTCAGTGAATATCTTCTTGTAAAGAGGGTGCATTCTGTTTTGGTTGAAGAGATTGACATGTTCCATTTTTCTGTCCATTTATTAATAATGTTTAAGGCAATTTGCACCTGCTGTGTGGCTTGTATTGGGTTCTTATCAGAGCTCCATATTGTTATGTCGTCGGCATAAATACAAGCATTCACATCATGGGGCAAAGATGTTAGCCTGTCGTGGAGTGCTGTGTTGAAAAGGGTTGCGCTTAAAACTGATCCTTGTGAAACTCCACAGTAGACTGAGACTTCATCTGAGAAAGTGTTGTTGACTTTAGTTTTGATTGTTCGGAGTTTCAGGAAATCTTGGAGGTACCTCAGCATTCTACCTCTGACACCAGCCAGCAGGCAATGCAACCAAACATGGAGTGAGGGATTCTGTCAAAGGCAGCTTCCAGGTCTACCATTACAGCTACTGTTATAGTGTTTCTTGAGATTTACTCATATATTGACTCAGTGAAGTAGAGGAGGGCATCTATTGTTCCTCGTCTAGGTCTATATCCAAACTGTTGTGGGTGCAGTCTGTTCTCACTCTCCAGCCTCCATACTAGCCTATTGTTGACTAGCTTTTCCATAAGCTTTCCAAGACAAGATGTCAAGGAGATTGGCCTATATGACTCGGGTAGATTTGGTTCTTTGGTAGGTATCAGAATAGGTATGATAGTGGCTTGCTTCCACTGCTGCGGGATGTTGCCTGTTCTCCAGATGTTGTTGAACAAGGTAAGCACTTCTTCTAAAGCTTGTTGTGATAAATTCACTAACATACTATTGTGTATATTGTCTTCTCCCGGTGCACTATTTCGTATTTCCGCTACACTTTCTACCATATCATTATGTAATGCAAGAAGATCAAGATTGCATGACAGTTGCTGTTCTTCTGGAGTTAGCGCTTTTGGAAAGGAAATTGCTTTTGAGGATTTTTTTGCACATTCATAGCTAAGTGTGTTAGCTATATCTTTTTCTTCTGTTAAAACCTCATTGTTTTTAGTTTTTATGTGATTGATAGTGTTGTTATTCTTTCCTTCAATATTTCGAAATCTTTTCCATGCAGCTGATGAAGGAGTGTTTGAGTTAATTGATGAGACAAAGTTTCTCCAACTAGATCGCTTTGCGAGAAGTACTTCTTTCCTAAAAACTGCATTAGTCCGATTGTATCTAGCTCTACTGCTCACGTCTCTTTGTTTCATCCATTGCCTTCTAGCTTTTTGTTTATTTTTTCTAAGTTGTGTAAGTCCAGGAGTCCACCAAATGTTCATTGGGCTTGATTTTCTGTTTCTAATTTTTGGTATGCTTGCTTCGGCTGCTAAACTGATCGCATTCTCCATGTTTGTCAACTTGTTCTCAAAGGTGCAGAGATGTTTGTCTACCGTTTGTCTGAAGGTGTCCCAGTCAGCACTACTAATTTTATACTTGGTTTGTGGAGGTTGGGTGATTGTTTTTGCTGTTGCTGGTTTTCTCAGAGAACTTCAGCCTGAGATGGACGGGGAGATGGTCACTGCCCAAGTCGTGCCCAATTCTCCAATTTTCTATTTGTAGGGCTAAACCTGCTCATACTATAGAGAGATATAAGGTGCTAAGTGAGCCAGAACTAGGTGACTGATAGGTTGGTTGGTTGTCTCCATTGCAAAGGATCATTTTTTCATTCTGAATCCATTGATAAACTATTTGTCCATTTTGGTTGGTGCAGTTTTTGTCCCAACTAGGATGTCTGGCATTGAAATCTCCTGTGATAATGTAGCTTTTACTCTTTGGTCTAACAGTATCGAGTTCTTGCAGGGTTACTCCTTGCTTTGGTATATATACGTTTACGATAGATAACTTGAGTGAATCATGTACTTGCACTTCCACTGTTAGAGCTTCTACATGGGCTGTGTAAGTTTTGTTATCTTGCCCGCTGGAAGTGAGTTGTGAAGAAGAAGCAACACTCCTCCTCCTCTTCTGTTTTGTCGGGAGTGGTTGAGTAAGGTATAATCTTGGAACTTCGGGTGAAACTCCTCATCCAATGGCAGAAAAGCTTCCTGGATACATACTATCTTTGGTTTTACTTCACTTATTTCTTGTCTCAAGTCTTCAATTTTGTTCTTGAGAGATCTGGCGAACCAATGCATGATGTCGACATGGTAGGAGTTACTCGTATCTTTCTTTGCGTTCACGCTCCTCCTTCTTTGCTTGGCTACATTTTTTCCTAATGATACATGGAACTTGAATTTTTCCTTTACTCTGATCTTAACTCGTTCAAAAATCTCAACAGCTGTTTCTCTATTCGGGCACCAAATCTCCTTTCTTTTGTTGCTGCCTTTACCTCTCTCTCTCATTATAAGAATTTTATCGATATCTAGTTCAGCTCTCTGTTGTTTGATTGGTTGTCATGATTATTCCATAAAAGTACTTTAAATCTATTAGAATGTTTGCGATTACTTTTCTTGTAATCTTGTTCAGAGTTCTCAGAAGAACTATTGGATGTATTATTAGCCATGTTGTTTTTAAGAGAGCAGCTTTTGCTGGCGTTCAGTTCACTGTGTTCAAAGAACACAGCTATCCAGGGGTAGGAACGAGGACCGACCAGCTCACCCCTTTCAGCTTTCTTGATTAGTGTTGATAAATCTGGAAAGACAGCTAATTAGGTTTTCTTATTATTGTTGACAGATCTGTCAACACAGTCACAGCTATCATCATTAATGTTGATAGATCTGGCAACACTTTCAGCTTTCGTGATTAGCGTTGATAAATCTGGAAAGACAGCTAATTAGCTTTTTGATTATTCTTGATACATCTTTCAACACAGACAAAGCTATCGTCTTTAATGTTGACAGATCTGGCAATACTGTCAGCTTCGTGTTTAGTGTTGATAAATCTGGAAAGACAGCTAATTAGCTTTTCTGATTATTCTTGATAGATCTGTTAACACAGACAAAGCTATCGTCTTTAATGTTGATAGATCTGGCAACAATTTCAGCTTTCGGGATTAGTGTTGATATTTTAAAAGCTCTTTCAAAAGAAAATATCAAATATATTTATGTTAGCGGTACTCATATTCTTTGCTTTTCCATTGATGAGAAATTTGACTGTTGACAGGCAGACTGACTGAAAGACATCCTAGACAGAAAATATGTCAATTTGTCAAGTGGATTTCAATGACGATGTCTCTTATTAGAGTATACTGAGCGGACTCTAACATACATTCATTTTGTTGCGCAGACTTGCAAACCCACCAATAATAGCAAGTGGGTCGAGGATATGGTAATAAATAGGCCTGAGTAAAATAGTAATAAATAATGAAAAATACCTTTGGCTCAATTTTTCCCATGAAAGTCAGTAATTAAGCATGTCCATGTTTATGTAATGGCAAATATTGGCCTTCATATCTGCTTCCTTATACAAAAACACACAACTTATTTCCCTAAAGGTAAATTAAAACTATTTTGTTTTTGGAGAAGTAATAAAGGTCTTTGTGAATTTTTGATTATTTAAAATTTTCATAATAAATGTTAGGTCATTGGTTGGCAAGCTAAGATCAGAAACAATTACTCTGTCTGTGGTCACCATGTAGGCTACCCCATCAACCCTCTTATTATCCCTTACATAACTAACTGGAAACCCATTGCAAAACAACACTTTTATTTTGTTTAGCAATTTCTTTTAATAATTGGAACTATTATACCATTAAACCAAAAGTTATCTCTGTTATTAGTCGTATAGAGGCCTTGAAGTCAGTGCATATTTTCTGTGCCTTTATCAGTGACACAATAAGCAGCTTTAGCAACCTTGAGTTTGTTTGACTATAAGATCAAACTTTAAGGCCCCTCCCATTACACTATCATTGAGCTACCGGTATATAATATAATATTTATATTATACCATTTATAAAAGATTTGGATTTCCCATTACACTAAAACATATTTTTGTCAAAAAACTTATAAAAGATATTTGATCAAATATAAAATAAATATTGTAGTGTAATATTAATGTAAAAGAAAAGATATATTTTTTTATTTCAAAGACTGCTTTTTATTTTTATTTCTAAGAAAATCTAAATGAACTCACAAACCACGAAAAATTACCTCTGTGGAAACCTGCCCATTCAACAAACTTAAGAATTTTTCTGACAATTTCTTTGTCAAAGATAAAATCTTAATACATAGCTGTTAGAAAAACACAACACTATGTTATACACTTAGATTTATATTTAAGCACAATTGTTACAATTGCTTAAAAATGTACAATAATTTAATATTTCACCTAATATTAACTCAGTCGTTAGAAATTTGAGCAATACCAAGTTTCTTCAAGCAAGTCTGAGCAGCCACTTTTCTCGCATTCTTCTTGTTATTTGCAGTTTTCTTCCCTACAACCCGATTGCCATTGATAGTAACACTATACACAAATGTCTTAGACTTATAAGCGTTTCTTCCCTCTTTTACTAAATCAAATTTAGGAATCGCCCACCGCATTTTCTTTGCTACAACATCCAACTGTTGTACAGGTTGTTTGGGTTTCTTTTCAAAATTTTTGATTAAAGCTTCTTCTGAAAAATTTTAATTTTGAAAATCAAATATGGAATGGAGAGTTAAAAATATTTTAATAATTATCTGCTATTTATTAATTCTAGTTAATTTATGATGAGCCTAACACAAACGTAGTGATACAAATTGCACGAATTCATACTGTTTTACTCACATTAAACGATGACAAAATTAATAAAATATGAACGTTAAAGTATTCATTATTAATTCACAATAAAATTTTTTTAGTAAAATAAATGGTACCAGGAACTGGCACATACTTTCTCACAAACACATTTAAATTACTAAACAGAGTCACTGTGACTTGTAGGATGGGGTAGGAGAGTTTTTTTATTAAAGTTAGAGATTAACTAATAAATATTATTATAATCTAGAGAGAAAACTATTCGATCGATTTCGAACAAATTTGCACCAAACACGTTAATTAGGTCTTTATAGATGCACGTAAAAAGGTATTGAAAATGTTTTAAAAAAACCCGCTTTATGGCCAAAAAAACCCCAAAAATCAGTTATTATTATTATTAGCTAAACGAGAATTTTTAGAAAGATGCGGGTTTTTGTATATGGTAGGGCACATTAAAGGCTACAAATAAGCAAAATTTGATCAAAATCGTTAGAGCCGTTTTTTTATAAAAAAATAATAACAGTTTTTTTAGCCAAAAAGGAGGTTGTTTTTAAAAAAATTTCAAAACCCTTTTTCGTGCATTTATACAATCCTACTGGACATGTCTGGTGCAAATTTGGTTGAAATCAATCGAATAGTTTTCTCTCTAGCTTTGTATATTTTTATTAAAGTTGGAGATTAACTAATAAATATTATTATTATTATCTAGAGAGAAAACTATTCCATCGATTTCGAACAAATTTGCACCAAACACGTCAATTAGGTCTTTATAGATGCACGTAAAAAGGTTTTGAAACATTTTGAAAAACAACCCCCTTTATGACCAAAAAACCCCTAAAAATTAGTTATTATTATTAGTTAAACGAGAATTTTTAGAATGATACGGGTTTTTGCATATGGTAGGGCACATTAAAGGCTACAAATAAGCCAAATTTGAACAAAATCGTTAGAGCCGTTTTTTTATAAAAAAATAATAACCGATTTTTTGGGGGTTTTTTGGCCAAAAAGGGGGTTGTTTTTCAAAATTGTTCAAAACCCTTTTTCCTGCATCTATACAGGCGTACTGGGCATGTCTGGTGCAAATTTGGTTGAAATCGATCGAATAGTTTTCTCTCTAGCTTTGTATACATACAGACATACAGACATACATACAGACTCAGAGGGTCCCAAAACGGATATTTCCACAAAAATCTCAACATCGATTTTTTTGCGATCACTATACTTTCTCTATACTATAGTGAGAAAGTAAAAAGAATATTATTTTCTAAAATCTAATAACATTAAAATAGGATTATTTTGTTCTAATCTAATTATTAACTATTAATTATTATTAAATCTAATTATTAAATAGACTTTAAAAGAATTATGTAATCTATTTTAAGCATAATACTATAAATAGTTTGTAGATAAATTTAGTAAGAAAAATAATTCGATCACGCACTGAATGGCTGACGCGAGTTGAGCAAATTTATAATTAACATATTATGTTTTAAGGGTTTAACCAACTATTTGGCCTACTCTCAAAGGCGCTGAATGCCTGCCTGTGTGTACGAAATATATACCCTGTGTGTAGGTAGAATTTATTTGTACCTCAGCCTTTAGCCCCGGCTACTCGCTGCTTCGTTTCGCTCACAGTGGAAAAACTTAGTGCCTATGATTATATTATGGACTGTGCTTTGTGAGTTTGCACCTTGTCCTTACAGCCTTGATTTTAGACTGCTTCGCTTCGCTCACAGTGTACAAAATCATTTTGTGAGTTTATAATATCCTGGCTGTCGGCTTTGGATCAAGCTCTCTCCAAGGTAAAATCACCCACATGGATTTGAACCAGGTACTTTGATCGATTTTGGGAACCAACCGGACTATAAGGTTGTGTCAAAATACAAAATATGCAAAATAATCTCCTATATTTATTTTATTAGTTAAAAACTCAAAAAAATTTTAACCTGTCAAAAAACATGTTCTGGTTTTTGGATTTTTTTCTAACGAACTTGTCCGAGCGACTTAGAAAACCAACATGTGTACCAAATCAGACATAAAATATAGCCGTTGGAGTCCAAACACACACACCTACGTGGCCGGCACCCTATCCCACACTGTCCCGCTCCTACCTTCAAGGTAGTCAAGGGTAATTTTTTTTGCCATCCTCTTCCCATAATCAAGTACAGACTCTCTTAATCTCTTGCACACTCTGTCATGCCCGTTACTGCTCACATTATTTTTGAACTACATTGCAGATGAACGGATTAGCTTAGGATTAAGTGTCAATCGTGTACTCGACCTTGACGAACAGCTTACAATTTATTTTAGCTTTTTAACATACAGCGTATGTAAAAAGCATTGGACACTATGGAGTATCTTTGATTTAAAAAATCTAAACATGTACCATTGTTTTAGCGAATTTCTCCTATAGGGAAGAAGCTCTTACCGTAGGTGGCATAGTAAGATCTAAGCCCATGACCATGATAAATTATCGTCAGATGCGAAAATCTTGAGGTCCCCAGATGCGAAAATCATAATTCGTTAGAAATTGTATATAATATGTATATCTGTATTTGTGTGAGTGCCATAGCTCTCGTAAAATAGTCCGATCTTGATAAAATTTGGTACAAATGTGTAAAGTAGCATCTATTTGGTTAACTTCAACACCCAGACAGATTGCACTACCAGAAGTGCAATCTTTTTCTGACTTTTCGCATATAAAATATTTAGAAATCAAATTTTAGTTTGCTCCATAATTTCAGCTTACACAAAAAAATTTGGTGTTTTGATCTTAGCTCTACATCAATTGGTTACTGAGATATTGAAAGTGCTAAACACAGTACGTTGTAATATGTTATTCTTATGGTAAATAAGGAAAAAATTTATATCTTGCTTATTTATAAACATATACTTATGAAACTTGGCATGCTGCTTTATCTAGTTGAGATATATTGATATTTGCATAAACATGTCTATTTTTTCTGTCCTCATGGCAGCAAACCTACAGACTCAGTCCTAATGTTATTCTTAAGGAGAATAAGTAAAATTTTATAACATGCTGACTGATGAAAGTTGGTATGTGGCTTAATCTAGTTGTTGTCTATTGCATAAATACCCGCATTTTTGTGGTTCCTGTGGCAGCAAACCTACATACTCAATCCCAATGTTATCCTTATGGAGAATAAGTAAAACATAAACATTTACTTTTGCGCATGTACCGATGAAATTTGGTTTGTGGCTTTATCTAGTTAAGTTTTATTATTTGGCCAATTTGTGTGCTCCCTATGACAGCAAACCTGCATACTCACCTTTAATGTTATTCTTATGGGGAATAAATAAAATGTTATATCTCGCTAATTTATGAATATACTATGATGATACTTGGTAAGTAACTTAATGTGGCTGTAAGGTAAGCAATATGCATTGGAAATTCGCTGAGCGTGCAGGTTTGCTGTTACGAGGGTATTTAATGTAATACTGGCAACCTGTTAAAGTGAAATACCACTAATTTGTATTAATAAGTAAGTAAACAGTACATAATGTGAAATTTTTGCTTCTGAGGCAACAGTTAACAATAACTATTGAATACACTGTATAAGGTGAAAGGAACAGGACAGGAATAGGAAAAGGATCGCACGGACGTGAATTTTGGTGGGGTGGCTATTGGTGACTACATATACCGGGAAAGGAACAGTAATGGACTCTGGCGTGGCGATGCACGTGACGCTGACACTGACAGACTCTTATATGCAAAAGTAGGCTATTAATATACTTTTAAAGTATTTTATCACGTCGGAAATACAGTAAACAAAAATTTGTAAGAAAAAAGCAATTATTAAAAAATGTTGTTAAGAGTTTGATTTGAAATCTAGATAAAACATATTACATGTACCGTATATATTTATAAGAGACTAGGGGAAACCCCTGCGTGCTCCGCACGCCAACCCCCAATGGAACCTTCTAAAAACAAAAGTTATGTTTTATTTATAATAAAGTTGTACGATTAATAATAACCTCAAAACTAATATGATAAATTAAATAAGGATAAATGTTCAAATCAAATTATTTCTTATATTTGATAACAGCAGTTATAATAATGGTTAAAAGAACCAGCAAGGCTCAGGTCTACACTATAAAACCCTAACCTAAAAGCTAGAAATAAAAAAATAATTGCTTCACATTTTGAAATCAGCTGTTAATGGAAATATTGGTACAAACAGCTATATTATTATCTGTTATTTTATTAAATTGGTTGCTATGGTAATAAATGTAAATACATGTGTTGGTTTATCATTCTAGGCCTAACCTAAGAATTTTTTCCGACTAAATTTCAAATATTTAAATAAAAAAAGGGGTTTGTCGAAATGAATTATAGCCTATGCTATTCAGGGAAAGTGTAGCTTTTTATTAGTAAAACTATTTTTTTAATTGATTCAGTAGTGCCAGAGACTACCCCCTACATACAAACAAACAAAACAAACTTTACTTCTTTATAATATTAGTATAGATGTATGAAAAGTTAATAGAACAGCCATACACGTATAAGGTTTCTCTTCTATGAGTGTGTCAACGTGCATATTTTATAGGTTATTAATAAGTAGCAGATTTCATTTAAAAATATAATTTACATTAACTGTCATATTATTTTACATAACAGCTGTTTTATGTTTTTAATTTATTTATTTAATACCAAATGTTTTAATGTAAACAAAGCAGATGTTTTTAAATTCTCATGTATTTCTTATGGAGATTTTTCGTTTTTTGGGGACCTCAAAAACCCCTTAGTTTTTAATTTGAGAAAAAACTTATATTTTTCCCTCGTTCCTTGGATCGATACCTTTAATTTGATACCTCTCCCATCATCCTCCGATTTACCAAATTCCCACAATTTTGAATTTATAAGAGATGTATATTTTTTAGACAATATTCTTTTTCAAACGGACTATTAGTGTCCTATAATAATAGCTAATGACTAGGATAAATTTTAACTGTTCTCAGCAATATTTACTAAATGGTTTCCATTATCTGGTCAGTTAATATACGGGTTTTCACAATGATGTACGACGTATTTGGATTAACATTGTCATTTGGGTTGGTCAAGAAAGACAGAAACATATTATTTAAAATAAATATTATTTTATTATTACTTTTAAAACTAAAAGTACAAAAAAACAAACAAAAGGAATAATTTTATTTACTTACACCTTTGTTTTTACATTAATTACAATATAAAAAGTTGTTTATATTGATGTCTAATAATATATTTAATTACACACAATTTAAAATTTGTTAATATAACAGTAAATGTAACCTTTGAAAATAACAAAAGGCTATATTTAATTGAAGTAAGTGGTAAGTCAAATGTATAATTATGTTACCATCATAAAATTAACATCATCAATGTTGCCAATACATTACCTATGTCATAAAAATCTAGCAACACATTTTGCAAATTTTGGACTCAAAACATCAATAAAACATAATAAATATATCAAATCAATCATTATATTCAATTATAACTCCAAATAAAGAATAAAAAGATCCTACTTTTCAAATTAACATGAACATAAACATTTTAAATTAAAGAATAACATTTAAAACATTTGTTGACTTAAGGGTCGGCTCTAGCTGTCGGCCATGTTGGTTGACACTCCATAAGACCAATGTTAAATTAAAATCCATATTTTTCCTTTATTTTTGATCGGATAATTATGAACGATATGTCATTTTAAAGCTATGGCCAATACGCATACAAATGGCTTTTCCAAAATTAAGAAAAACGTTTTGTTTAATATTTATTAACAATTTTAAAAAATAATTTTTTATGTTGTCACTATTAGTTATAGCGAAAAAGTACCAAGCCATTTGCATGAAGAATTTCGTCCCCAAGAGTTTTGTATTTTTTTGAAAACGCTATTTGAACAATTGCGGGTTTTAAATGGATTTATGCTGAGCAATGTCCGTGTAACCTACCGCCGCTATAGGGTGACTTTAAATATTTTTTTACGATGTAACTATTAATTATAGCGAAAAATTATCAAGCCATTCGGATGAAGAATTTTGTCCCCAAGAGTTTGGTATTTTTTTGAAAACGCTATTTGAACAATTTCGGGTTTTAAATGGATTTAGGATGAGCAATGTCCGCTTAACCTACCACCGCTACGCTGGAGTCGCAGGTTGCTTTCTGTTTTACTAGAGCCGACCCTTAAAAATAAATTTCACTATGAATAAACACAAAATGTTATATTCAAATAAAAAGTGCAAAATGTAATAAGTGATTAGTCATTTTGGAAAACGTTTTCGTACCCTGAAAACAATTTCCACTTCCTAAATTGATAATAATGAATCATCTATAGGTCATTTCATTAGAATTAACATAATCACTCACTTAGCGTATAATAATGATACTGCACCTGTCACCAACTCTATTGATAACAATTTCCACTTCCTAAATTCATGATAATGAATCAGTTACAGATCATTTCAACAGAATTTGATGTTTCATGAGTTTACTGACAATGGCAGGGTACGGCGTGGGGACGTCCGTGGCTTGTAAGTAATACCAGAGTGCTCGAAGGATATTGAAATGTGTTTCGCCTTTACTGAAGCGCTGGAACAGAGCTTAGTGGCCAAGAGGCTAGCGACGTTGCCGCTTTGAACATTGTGTGTGAGAGAGAGGAGATGGACAGCTGATGCACGCACGTTAAACAATACGGCGACAAAAAAGGACACTAGGCCGGGTGTTGGCTGCACGACTTGGCAACGTTAGCTAGCTAACATCGCTTGTCGCACTCTGCAGCGGCCAGCTAACATATTAACGAAATTACCGAAACACATTTCCCTATCCTTCGAACACTCTGGGTATTACTTATATCCTCTGTGCTTGTACGCGCCACCCCGAGCTACTCGCAAAGCCACGGATGAACTGTTTTCACAACGTTACTCGGCAAGCGGCGGAACAAGGTCGTCTTTGACTCGGCGAGCCACGAGTCGTGAGAACAAAGCTTTAAGTGTTTATAACATTTTACCAATTCTCTATGAGGATAACATTGGGACTGACTATGTAGGTTTGCTGACACATCAGGAACAACAAAAGTGCGTGTTTTTATGAAGAAACCTATAGAACACAACTAAATTAAGCAACATACCATCTTTCATCAATATAATATGTTCATAAATAGGCAAGGTGTAAAATGTTACTTATTTTCCATAAGAATAACATTAGGACTGAGTATGTAGGTTTGCTGCCATTGGGACAACAAAAACTTGATGTTTTTATACAAATACTAGCTAGCCCGACCCGGCTTTGCACGGATAGACAAATCAACCTGATACTAATAATTAGCCCAAGTGTTTTAGTTCATTGTAAAAAAAAAAAATTCATTGTAGGCCTAACCTAAAATTATATTCAGTTTTTGATCCAAATCAGTTGTTGATCAAAATCAGCTGTTTTAAGCTTTTCATACGAGCAGCTGTTTTTTGTGCCCCTGATAAAATCAAAAGAAATATTTCTTCTTCTTCCTTAAGATTGACCTTCCATAAGATTAACATTGAAACTTTGAGGGCCACTGGGGCGTAGCCTTAATGTCCTAGGACTTCGGTAAATGGCCTAAAACCTTCCCAGGGTTAACCTGTGTTACTATGCAAAATTTTAAAGCAATCGGATGGACGGTTTGGTAACGCATAAAGGACAAACATACAAACGTACAGACGGACATACATTGAATTTTATATATATAGATCAATAGATCTCATCTAGATAAAGCAACATACCAAGTTTCATCAATATAATATGTTCATAA
>JAGFPH010000222.1:49041-61823 GCA_018207615.1 Philaenus spumarius | reverse complement strand
TTTCTTTAATGTAAACTATAGAATGAGCTAAAATTAATGGAAATTAAAATATAGAGAATTTTCACAAACCTAATTATTTGTTAATATACTTTCCTGTAAATTAAAACATAATAAAGATTAATGATTTTATAAATTAATTGTGAATGTAACTTTGTGTATATTGTTATTATTTATACATGGATTATTTTAAACACAAATGATGCAAAATGTTTAGACAAATCAAGGTTATTTAGCTATAAAAATAATCATAATACAGTAATAAGTAAATAACTACTGAATGTTTATTGCAGACAGGTAGAATACTTACTTTTTCCATCAGGTATTATTAGATTGAATGAGGATTTCCTTGTAATAGTATTTGCTTTGCATTTATCAGATACTTTATCTTCCTCTATCATTCTTTTTGAATTTTCTCTCTCTGAATCTTCCAAAGTATTCTTCTTTTCTTTTCCCAAATACTCTAAAAAAATTTTAAGTTCGTCAAAATAATTTTTAGGTAGTTCAATCACTGATGATTCATGTTCTGAACTATCAGTTTCTTCTTGCGACAAATCTTTCTTGATTTGGATATTTCTAAGTTTATCATTCCTCAGTATCTCAAGCAGTTTATTTTCCAAATCTTTTATTTTAGTTTGGCACTTTGACCTATCACTTAAGTCAGATTTGAATTCTCTTAGATTGTTTGACTGATCTTCATTATGCTTAACTTTCTTCTCCATTTCATGGTTTTCACCCACTATTTTTCGTTTCTTTAGAAGTTTAACAACATCAACTAACTTCAGCCTAACACCATCAAGCAACTTAAATGAATCCATATCATTTATGTCCACCCATTCATTAAACTTAGAATTGTATATTTTATAGTTCAAATGCGAATAACTATTTACAACATCTTTATAAAATTCATCTTTCTGTAAAGAATTAATCAGTTTCTGCGATAACTGTAGAAAACCTTCAGAATTTTCCAAATTTAGTATCTGTAACATTTAAGATAAAAAATGAAATTTAAGGTTAACATTTAATATTAATTGGTATTTAATTTGACAGACATAATGACCCAAACAAATTCAGTTGTTTATTTTATCATTCCCATATTAAGTGCAAGCCTGTATCAGGCTTGGAAAGGATCTGAGATTATCACTAAAAGGACAATCATACCACAACAGATCCTCTTGAGTCAAAGTTGAGGCTATAAACCGCTTTATCCCTAATAATAAAGACAAGGTGTTTAAAAATATCAAAACAGTTTAGTTCTGTATTTATGTTGTAGTACAGATGGAAAAATGGAACAAATGGCTTCCCAAATCGTTGTGATAGGCAGCCACAAGAATTAAAACACTATGAAGAAAAAAGTTTGGATACATAAAAGTCTGTAAAAAAAGTTCATGACGGCAAAAGTAGTACACCCCTTTTGCATAGTTTACAAGAAGAGATTATATCTCAAATTTTAATTCAAATATATTCTTTACTTAAATTATCAGCTCTGAAGACTTGTCATAGGAAACTAGTGGATCTGGCAATGCTTCGCTATTACTTGATTTAATTTTAAGGGTGGTTATCCCATTTCAACCCTTTGACTTAAGTAATTTAATTTCAAATGATGTTTTATATCAATTAAGAATAATATTAAATAATTTTAGATTTAGAGTTTGTAGGAATTTACTGATACGGCAGCCATCAAAATTTCAGCTTGTAAATTTTCCTACATAACTTTTTTATTATTTGCTGTCAAATTCAACCATAAACTGGAGCACTGCATTGCCGCTGTGTTGTACTCTGCTCTTATTCCTGTAGTAAAATGAACATGGGTATTGTAAAAAAACCGCAGAAGTTACACAAATGGTTTTTCAATCAGAACTTAGTATAATTTTGAAAACAAATGATGAAATAGAGACCATGTCTTCGGATGGTAATGCTGAAAACGTTTCATGTTTTTAAGTTAAACCACAACCAAGGCACACTTTTTCTTTTTACTTTTTCCCCCCTATATGTAGTATATGGAGAAAGTATTGTTTTCGTCCAAATTTTCGAATTTGAATTTTTAGTGGAATTATCTGTTTTGGTGCTCACTGACCCAAAAAAAAACTATGCAGCCTGTATGGGCAGAAATAGTTTATACTTTGTCCGAGCTGAAGTGCGCTCTAGGTCAAAAAATCGACCCTCGCTCCCACACGCGCAGACACACTCACAAGGCCTACCTGCTTAATGGTTCTCCTTTTAATCACCAACTAGCCCTTGTACTACAATATCATATTTTTCTAATCGTTAACTTTACTTAATTTTTACTCTAATTACTGTACTCTAAATATTATTCCTCGCAAAATGAGTCCAAACATGGTACAATTGTGACGACTCTAAAAGGTTTTACGGTCAGTAGATTACAAAATCATAAATTTGACTTCTTAAAAATTGTTATTGGCATTTTATTTGAATTAGCACGATCACAATAACATACCGTCAACTGGGGTAACTTTGGCCCTTAAGGGTAACTTTGGCCCAAATCTTGGAAAAAGATAATTTGATCTACTGTGGGTTACCAAATAGAGCTATCGACATGATTCTTGTGATAAATCATAGGTAGTAGCACTGGCTAGACTCCAATACCAAGATTGTTGTAGTTCCATCTTTTGCCACCACTACAGTGCTGCTCCATATTTATATTTACTTATTGTGGCTGTTTTGTTATAAACCAACTTTTGTTTGCACATCCAGAACTATTCATATTTTTTAACTGTTAAGTATATGACAGCTTTCATTTATCATATATTAAAAGTATTTTAAGTATGTCTTTTTAGAAATTTATCTTGTTTATTTTTAAAATTCGATTTTCTTGATTAGGCTAAGTTTGGCCCAAGAATTGGGGCAAGATTAGCCCAACATGGAATCTGCTTCGGGAAGCAAATATGCTTCTATTCCTAAAGATGTGTTCCCAACATTGCTAAAAGAGCTCATGAATAATTTGGACGAAAACAAGGGAAGTAATTTGGTTGCTGGGTTTGAAAAATGTGGAATTCATCCTCTGAACAAACAAAAGTTACTAGACAGACTACCCGAAAATCAAAATGTTGATTATGACTCCATTGGAGATTCCTTTTTGGAACAACTTGAAAACAAACGAGCCGAATACCTACAAACTGGTGGACCAAAGAGCTACATCAACAAGTGGTGTAACAGCTCGAAAAACAAAATCTCAAAGACAAACACAAAATGGGAAAAAGAAAATAAAGTCAAGAAAACGAAGTAAACAAATTTTCTATTCTAGCTCATCAGAAGATGAAGACGATGTAGAAGTTGTATTAGAGTCTGATGAAGTTAGTGAAACTTTCTCAGACCTTGAAGATAGCATTCAAGATCATGAAGCCCCCCTCTCGATTCTTCAGTCTCTAACGACCCATCGGAGTTTGCCGTTGACAATTTTGTTATTGTAAATTATAATGAACAAAAGTATCCTGGAAGGATTATAAGTCTTTCTAGCAATGGCCCTACAGTTCAGTGCATGGAAAAAATGCTTAAGTTCTGGCACTGGCCCGAAAAGAATGACACTTTTTCTTATGACTGGGAAGATGTATGTTGTAAAATAAAACCACCAAAAATTGCTTTAAAACGAAACCAGTTCATTGTACCAGAACTGGATGTGTTTTTTACTTAGTATTTTTGTTAAAATTGAAGAGTAACATATAACATAACATTAGAAGCAACAGTTTCAAAATAAATGTTGAATACATGTTGATAAAACTTTTGTAAAATGTTTAGTTTCATTTTATTTTATCCCCAACTCATTGTACAGTGCCTACCTACATAAACCCATAATTAAAATTGGGGTAACATTGTCAGAAATCATATTTGGCCTTAGTTTTCATGATATTTTACATTAGGGCCAATGTTTCCCCAATTAAAGGCAAGATTGGCCCAAATTTTCAAAAAATCTTAAAAAAATAAATAATAAGTTTTGAGTTTTAAAAACCAGTCAATATACGCTTTGAAGTATGCAGAGTTCAAAAACAAATGGTACATGGAAGTTAATTAATTATATATGAGGAATATAAGGCAATTTATATGAAAAAACTCAAAAAATGGGCCAAAGTTACCCCAGTTGACGGTACATAATTACAGTAATTATAGTAGTGATTTCAAATGTGTGCAAAAAACAAAGAAACTAAATCAGAATCAATATAACAGTGAACATAAACTAAGAGTAAGATAAAAATAATTACAAATTCATTTTGTAATAAATCAATAGAATAATATTATAAAACATAAAACTAACACAAACATATTTACATAACCATCCTATGTTAAGAAGTTCTCTTAAGTGTCTTCTAAAATTGCCAATACGGAAGTTATGTAGATGTAATTAATTAATAGTAAAATGTAGTCCTAAACAACATAACCTATATAGGCTATAATAAATTACCATTATAATATTTGTGTTGAAGACTGAAGATTAAAACACATAAATAGCATGTGTTACAAAATAGTAATATTAATGTTATTACTATAAACAAAATATAAAACAATAAATAATCAAAAATACAAAAACCTAAAGACTTACCTGATGAAGTTATATTGTAAAGTTGAACTTGTTTATAAAGGAAAGCCAGAAGGTAACAATAAAAACATATGTTTTGTAAAAAGTACAATGATCTATTAATAATTATTAGCTTGTGTTCTTTTTAGCGAATTTCCATAGGAAAAATGAGCTATTGCAGTGGCCCTTATGGTGAGATCCAAGGTCGGGAGTAGCAAATGAGCACCGATCATGGTCCCCAGAACACGTTTTGGGGTGTAAAAAAATTCATATATATGTATAAATGTGTTCGCACTCTAGCGGCCGCATTTTAAGTCCGATTTGGTCCAAATTTGGTACACGTGTTGGTTGTCTATGTGGCTCGGACGAGTTCGTTAGCCAAAAAATCCAACAACCGGAAGTAGGTCTTTTGACCGGAAGTAACTATTTTTTGAGATTTTTACTACGGGAATGAAATTTTTAGACTTTTTTCTAACAATATAAATGTAGGATGTTATTCTGCGCATTTTGTTTTTTTACGCGACCTTATAGCTCGCTTGGTTCCCCCAAAATCGTCAAAAACGTAAAATACCATAAAAGTACCCAGTTCAAAGCCAAGTGATGCAAACTCGCGAGGCCACTAGGAGGAAACAAATTCTACTAATATATTGCGTACACACAGACAGCTGTTCAACGCCTTCGTGAGTAGACCTATTTCCCAAATTGTTGGTTGAAACCCTAAAATATAGGCATATAAACTTAATTTTGGAAATTTGCTCAACTCACGTCAGCGGTCCAGCTGCGTGGTCGATTTATTTAATTTGTATTGATTATATGCCTGAACATAATAATACAAAGTTATTTTTAAAAGTTCCAACAAAATAATAATAATTTTGAGATTGTCATCACATTTATTTATTTTCTCTTGCTTTATGAACATATTAATCCAATATTATAGCCTAATAACTGCTTCTTTATACTAGTGCTATAATATTCGTTGTTTTCATTGCTTTGTTCTGTTCTGTAAATGTTGAAACATTCCAATGTTTCAAATAACACTTTAAACTGGAAATCCCAACATAAATAATCAAATTTAATAATATAAATAAAAAAGCAAAAAAACCTTATTTCAAATCGAAACCCGTACCAAAAAACGACTAGGCTACCACCACACTCCAAGCGGCAAAACCAATAACCTACAACTCGGCCTAGAACTACAAAAATACAAAACATATTTTTTCTAATTAAACAACAACTCCAGAAGCGGCCTAACCAACGAAAATTATCACTACAGCAATAAAAATATTTTATTGCATCCAAAAATCCCAATAGAATTGTTCAAACATTAGAAACGGGACCGAAATCAGACTTTTGCAGGAGAATTTGCAAGTAACCGAAGCGACAAAACTACGGTATATAGTACCGAAATTTCTCAAATATTTCCTGATCAAAAATGTGTACAAAGAAATTAAAGACACCTAAGGATTCATGAAGAATCCAGCTATCCAACTTATATCTTTAATCTTCTAGACAACCTTAAATAACTTATAGGGACAAACAAAAGAAACCATGAAATCCACGTATTTACAAGGAAATGAACCGGTAGGCATGGCTGATTGATTTGAAGTAACCATCCGATTGGCTGATCGGAGCGCGAACACAATTTACAATTAATTTTGAATAAAGTTAAAAGAAAAAACATCTGTTTTATGATTCTAAGAGAATTATGTTCTAGTTTAATACTTAACAGCTTAACACCGAAACATGTTCTCCAAAACGCTAGGGGCCTAACAGAAACATCCGGTAGCTGAGACCGGTAACAAGGATTTTTTAAACTTTTATACAGAATATTTAAAAAACGGGTTATTTTTATTTATTGAACTTGTTTATAACCTGCTAAACCTTTTTTTTTTTGCGCGAGGTGTAAAAAAATGTGCAGGCACATGCCCTGTTGGTACCGCACAACAGGGTTATGTGGGGATGGCCCTGTGCCGACCCACTAAAATCTCACCTCTTTCTCCGGCCCTTGTTGTTGGACAGGGTATCACTAGTAGCATAACTTCCTGAACAACCGGGCACCTTTCAGTCGTACGACTGTCCTACTGTTCAGGCATCTTCTCAGGCCCGGATTTACCAAGCAGGTAAATCTTCTCTAGGCAGTCGCCTAGAGCGGCAAGAATTGAGGGGCGGCAAATTTTATCAAAAGTGGAAAATGTCTGAATCGAGAAAAAATCGATTTATAGAGTCATCTCGACACTGACTTAATATCGAATATTCGATAAGTTTCTATATAATCATGTTGATTTCTCCTATACGTGTTGTGAAATAAAACATAACATCCTCTGTGATTATTTAAGAACATTGGTGGTCGAGAATTCATTGTGTTAATTCATTGTCAACAATACGTGTGCTGCGACAAATTTCAATGGCATAAATTTCAGGTTTGTTATCTTTACAAATAAGATTTTTCCTACAAACAGATTCATAAAAATCAACATCGGAAAAAACAGCAATGATTTTTGGGGTCTTTTCTGTTATATCCCTGCATTTACAAACTATTTTCTAAAACTATTTTCTATTCTCAAACTATTTTCTACAGAATGAGGATTAATCGGGAATGTCCAAATAACTATTTATAACTACTCCATAACATATAAGGATATAAGGAAGGAAGTTTCCAGTTTTTGTTGATATTAGATAAGGGTTATCGCAAACGCGTAACTTTACTATTCGACTCTAAGCTTAATATTTTTGCTGCGGTGAGTAAAAAACTATTTGAGATCAAAACTGGTTGCGGAACGATTAAATGCACTTGCTTTGTTAACTATAGAATCAGATTTGCTCATGTCTCTAGATTGTGAAGACATTATCAATAACTTTGCCATTCTAAAAACAAGACGTAAAAATTTGGGCCAATAAGCAATAATTTTTGTACAAAAGACATTAGCATAAATAATGGTATTGTTGAATGACATTAAGTCATATACCTCATTATTATAAGGCTACTGATTATAATAAAATAAAATATTTGCTTTCAGAAAAATGTATTCTATTGAGTAAAACAATCTAATTCCACCATTTAAGAAATTTCAAGGGTGGTGGAGGGGCGGCAATTTTGGCAACTGCCTATAGGCGGCAAATTTCTAAATCCAGGCCTGCATCTTCTTACTTATTTCTCAGTTCTTCTTCCTTCCGCTTCATCACCGTTACGATGTAGTTTGCAATACTATCCCACTTTTCTTTGCTTCTTAGCATCAGCGTTATTAGATTTTACGGAAGAATTTCTTCTTTTATCTTGCTTTGTAGCTCTTCTTTTATTTTTTTTCCATCTTTACATTTGAACAGAGTATGTTCCACATCATCTTCCTGTCCACAGCTGTCACAAATGCTGCTATCAATTTTCTTAAATCTTCATAAATAATGTTTAAAGCAACCATGTCCAGTAAACGCTTGTGTCAAGTAGAAATTTATCTCGCCATATTTCCTGTTCATCCACAGTCCTCGATCCTTTAAAATTCTATGGGTCCATCTTCCGTTGTTATCATTGTCCCATTCCTCCTGCCACCTCTCAATAAGCCTCTCCCTAGCTTCCCTACTTATTGTGGTTTTTGGCTTAGTTTCATTTAACTTAAGTTCCTCGTAAACCTCCCTTCTCTCACAAACTAAAAGATGTACTGGTGGTATTCCTGCTACAACCATTACCGCAACTTGCGAGACTGTCCTATATGCAGCAGTGACACTCAGTGCCACTTGCCTCTGGACTGACAGCAACCTTCTCCTATGGACTTGCTTTGTCATTGCTTCACTCCAGGCCGGTGCTGTGTACAGTATTATGGAATGAACCACACTTGCATACAACCGTCTTTATTTTTCTTTTGGTCCTCTAACATTGGGCATCAAACGCGATAGGTTACCTGCTACAGTGGCAGCCTTCATACATACCTTCTTCACATGTGGTCCGAAAGAAAGTCCTCTGTCTACTTCTACTCCAAGGTACGTCAGCTGTGATTTCCAGTCGATCCGCACACCATTAATGCCAAGCTTTGGTGTCCTGAACGTCCTTCTCTTTGTTACCAGGACTGCTTCCGTTTTGTTGACGTCCATTTCTAGACATCTGCTAGTCAGCCATCTTTCGACTGTGGCGATACTCTCTTCCATCTTTACTTCCAGGACATGTTCTTCTAGAGCATCCACGACGATGATGCTGTCATCTGCAAACCCTACGATTTTCACTCCCTCTGGTTATTCCGTTTCCAACAACTCATCTTAAAAAATCTTCCAAAAGAATGGCCCCATACGTGATCCTTGAGGTGCTCCTCTTGTCATTTTCTCTTGGATAAGCCAACCGTCGCCCTCATAAATTATCTGTCTCTGATGCAGGTAGTCTTCTATGATTGTCCTCAGGTATAATGGAACGTTCTTCCTAAGAAGACTCCAACACATCTTGCCATCTGAGTGAGTTGAATGCATTTCTAATGTCAATGGCGATTAAAGCACAACACCTTTCCTCTCCACTCCCTTCTCTCTACCCTCCATTGCGATCATCAACGTTTCTTTTATGGCGTCTACAGTTGACATTCCACGCCGAAAACCAAATTGATTCCTCGAGAAGCCTCCGATAGATCCCATGTGATCTTCTAGACGTCCAAGGACCAAACCTTCTAATATTTTCCCCATCGTGTTCAGAAGGCAAATTGGACGATAAGATGAGGTCTTGTCCAAGGGCTTATCTGTTTTCCTCAAAAGGACTAACTTCTGTTTCTTCCAGGGCTTCGGAAAACTACCGTTTTCGAGACACTCGTTGTATAAATCTAAGATCTTGTTTGGGTAATCGTCTATGATGCGCTTCAGAATCTCATTGGGGATCCCGTCTGGGCCTGGTGACTTACCAATTTTGAGCCGTAGTCCTTCTCTCTTGAGGTCCTCGAGCCGGAATCGTTCTTCACCCAGCAATTCTATTCTTATTGGACGATTTGCTCGTTGTACTTCCTCTCTGGGGAATAGGTCCTTAATTATCTCCTTCACCCAGCGTTCCTCGTTTAGAGGTGGCTTCTTCTTGTTAGCTCCCAGCCTCTTGCACACTAATTTGTAAGGGAATCCCCATGGGTCGTTATCAACTTCTTCCAGGAGTTCACGCCATTTCCTCTTCTTGCTATCCCTGATGGCCTTCTTAAAATTCTGTCTGACCTCTTTGTACAGCCCGATCAGTATCTGGTTCCTTCTGGATCGTGACGCCCTTCTTTTCGCCTTCAGACATTCCGTCCTCAGAGCAGAAATGTCTTCCGTCTACCAGTACTTGGACCTGTGACTATCCGTGTTTGATCTGCGCTTAGGCATGGTGAAATTTTGCTATAGACCTCAGCCCATTTGGTAATTCTGGACGCCATTATTTTTGTGTACAATTTGCTTAAGCTAGGCAACATATTTATACAGCCCGCCCTCGCTAGTCCGACAGGTACGGGACTGACGTAGTGTCGGATTACCAAAATCGTCGGATTATCGAAAATGGCTATTCTGTAATGCATTTGATTGCCAAAAAGATATAACTATCATTTTAAACAATGTATTAATCACCATTAAATTCTTGGGAAGAATTAAAAACACAGAATAAAGGAAACATAATTTTAATTTATGTAGCTAAACTTATTTTACAGTGTTACAAATAAGGCGGGCATTTCAATTACTTTACGTACATCCCAAAAAATACGCATAAAAGTACACAATTCATTAAAAAAGTAGGCCCCTGTAAAATTAATACATACGTGTTTCAGCACGGTATTTAGTTGTTGAAAAAGTCTGTGATTGACTTCTGCTTCTTTTTTTGTACACAGTCAATCATTGCTGCTTCTTGCAATCCTTTTAAAACTAAAATTTTTGTCATGTCCACATCTCTCTCTTGGCACCAACGTAACAAAGTATTAGCTGCCGATACAGCTTCATCACAGCTGACGGTGAAGGTTTTTTCTGGCGCTGCGTCCTCGATCACGTCGTCATCAGCTGCTGTAACTTCCTGGATTATATCTGCGTCTGTCACGTCAGCATCAAGGTTGTCCTCCATGATCCATGTTCTAAGCTCTTCAACTGATGCGGGGGCAAGTTGCACTTCGTTACAAAGTTCCAATGTAGCCTCCAAAACGGGTTCTGGATCGCTACTAGATGTAGGATTACATGTTGTAAGACATGGATTGTTAGGCCATACATTTTTCCAAGATTTGATCAAAGTTATGCTTTTTACTTGTTGCCAAGCATATGCAGCGTTCAAAATGGCGTCCTTAATGTTAAAAGCTTTCAAAATCGCTGCAATATCAGCATTAGGTTGACTGACAACATCCATAAGAATGCGCTTTTTGTAGTGAGCCTTGAGAGTTTTTTCACATTTTGATCCATGGGCTGGATTAAAGCTGTGGTATTTTTTGGTAGGTACATAGCTTCAATGTAGCCATCAGCAGTTTTGATTTTCAATTCATCAGCATCAGGATGTCCTGGTGCATTATCCAGTAAAAGAAGGGCTTTCATTGGTAACTTGTTCTTCTTTAATTCAGCCTTAACTTGTGGAACGAAGCTGTTAGTGTACCAGTCATGAAAAACTTCTTTTGTGACCCAAGCGCGACTTTGTGACTTGTAAGTTACTGGCAGAGATTCAACCTTGACATTTTTGAATGCTCGAGGGTTTTTTGATTTTCCTACAACAAGCAGTTTTAAAGCATGAGTGCCTGATGCATTAGCACACACCATAAGCGTGAGTCGTTCTTTTTGCAATTTCCTTCCTGACACTTTTTTCCTCATCACTTACAAATGTTTCTGCCGGGAGCTGTCGCCAATTCAACCCGGTTTCATCTGCGTTGTACAGTTGCTCGGGAACTAAACCAAGCTCAGTAATTTTTTTGTCTACCATTTCAATGAACGCATAAATCTCAGACTTGTCAGCAGATACCTTTTCACCACACATCTTCATAAACCGTATACCATGGCGTTTTTTGAAGTTTTCGAACCATCCATGACTAGCTCGAAAATCATTCTTCTTCGTTATTTCTGTGTAGAAATATTGAGCTTTTTGTTTAAGTATGTCTCCGGAAATAGGAACATTCTGTGTGCGTTGTTGTTTAAACCAAATGAACAGTGCTTCTTCCACCTCAGGAAACTCGCTTGTTCTCAGGGTTTTCCTGTTTAAAGCGTCGTCTTCAACAGACTTCATAAACCCTTCAATTTTTTCTTTATTCTTCATTATATCATAAATCGTAGGCCGTCCGATTTCATAAAATTTCGCTACTGCAGTCGGCGTTTCACCGCTATCTATTCTTTTAATAATCTCCCACTTCTCCGATATTGTTAAAGTTTTGTGTTTCCGTTTAACACCACTTGTACTAGCCATTTCACACAACTACTGTACACGAACACTTGCACTTACTAACAAAGAAAATACCACTGCACCGGGAAAGTGTACTGCACGTCCCGAAAGTCAACTGAACACTGAACGGAAGTGCTCCGACGGCAACGAGACGTGAGTCACAGTGTTTCATGTCACTGCATGCTTGATTTTTTGCTCCCGTAACAGGCGCGTCGGATTACCAAGTACATCGGATTTCAAAGCGTCGAACTAGCGAGGGCGGGCTGTACCTCTATAATTCTCCGAGGTATCTCTATAATTCTTTATTTTTATAAATTGGACACAACAACCCGCTTCTCCAAACACTCGGAAATTTATTTTCACTGAAACTGTTAAATAGTTTCAATAACATATCTAAGTTTTCGTCAGAAGACGCGAACTCTTTCCACGCCTCGGCCGGTAAACCATGCTATACGACCTATCGTACAGATCGTCCCAATACTATAACTCGTAACGGCTGGGGTGGAATGGCCTTACTTCTTCACAGACGGATCGTTCATCAAACGATTCCTAACGATCCACTATCTCCGATAGAGCACACAGCAATCAGCATTAATTCTCTTGGGACGGATATAGGCATAATCTCTGCATTTATCACTCCAAATGTCACATTAAAAATCACTCATCTCAAAAAATTTTTCTCATCGGATGATCCAACCATCCTAATGGGCGATCTAAACTCCAAACATCCTGATTGGAACAGTCGTATTGCAAATACACACGGCAAAGTGCTGCAAAAGTTCCTGCACAATCACCCAAGCATCAAAGCGATCGGTCCCAGTGAACCGACTCATTATCCCAGGCAAAATAATTTCTTACTAGATATTCTTGATATTGCCGTGTTAAAAAATTTTCAATTCTCCCATGATCTTGTCTGCATTGGCGATC
>JAGFPH010000222.1:0-12250 GCA_018207615.1 Philaenus spumarius | reverse complement strand
GATCGCCAATGCAGACAAGATCATGGGAGAATTGAAAATTTTTTAACGTGTCAATATCAAGAATATCTAGTAAGAAATTATTTTGCCTGGGATAATGAGTCGGTTCACTGGAACCGATCGCTTTGATGCTTGGGTGATTGTGCAGGAACTTTTGCAGCACTTTGCCGTGTGTATTTGCAATACGACTGTTCCAATCAGGATGTTTGGAGTTT
Source organism: Philaenus spumarius (assembly GCA_018207615.1). Classification (NCBI taxonomy): domain Eukaryota; kingdom Metazoa; phylum Arthropoda; class Insecta; order Hemiptera; family Aphrophoridae; genus Philaenus; species Philaenus spumarius. The sequence goes on along the minus strand of JAGFPH010000222.1, from coordinate 12,038 downwards.
AGATCGCCCATTAGGATGGTTGGATCATCCGATGAGAAAAGTTTTTTGAGATGAGTGATTTTTAATGTGACAGTTGGAGGGATAAATGCAGAGATTATGCCTATATCCGTCCCAAGAGAATTAATGCTGATTGCTGTGTGCTCTATCAGAGATAGTGGATCGTTAGGAATCGTTTGATGAACGACCCATCTATAAACCAGTAAGGCCGTTCCACCCCCAGCATTACGAGCTTGAGTATTGGGACGATCTGTACGATAGGTCATATAGCAAGGAATGTTGAAGTGATTGGATGGTCGGAGGTGAGTTTCTGATATTAGAGTAATATTGATGTTTCTTTCTTGGAGGAAGTTCGGATGATCCGTCTGTGAAGAAGTAAGGCCATTCCACCCCAGCCGTTACGAGTTTGAGTATTGGGACGATCTGTACGATAAGTCGTATAGCATGGTTTACCGGCCGAGGCGTGGAAAGAGTTGGCGTCTTCTGACGAAAACTTAGATATGTTATTGAAACTATTTAACAGTTTCAGTGAAAATAAATTTCCGAATGTTTGGAGAAGCGGGTTGTTGTGTCCAATTTATAAAAATAAAGGGAGTATTAATAAACCGGAGAATTATAGAGGTATAAATATTTTGCCTAGCTTAAGCAAAGTGTACACAAAAATAATGGCGTCCAGAATTACCAAATGGGCTGAGGTCTATAGCAAAATTTCACCATACCAAAGGCATTTGACAGAATATCTCGTATGGCAATGTGGCATAAACTAAAACAGAAAGGGATGTCGGCGAGTATGATTAATAAACTAGTTAATATATATCAAAGCGTAGAGTTAAATATTAGGTCAACACAGGGGTCAACAAGCGGGAAAATTGAAAGTAAAGTTGGGGTTAGGCAAGGATGCACAATATCGCCTATATTATTTTTATTGTTTATAGATGATCTAGCAGATGACATTCTTGAGGGTGGCACGCACCCTCAGTCTATAAAGGGAACGGAGATACCGATTCTGCTATTTGCTGATGATGTTGTTATAGCTTCGATGTCAGTAGTGGGTTTGCAGAGGGGTCTAAGTGTACTGGGAAATTATTGTAAATCGTGGGGTTTAAAAGTAAATGTAGAGAAAAGCCAGATAGTAGTTTTCAAAAAAGGGGGGAAACCAGCGAGAGCAGAACGATGGTACTATGGGGGACAAGAAATGAAAGTAGGTAAACAAACAAAATATTTAGGGTTTTGGTTAAGTAGCAATGGCGCTTGGAACCATCATATAACTATGGCAAAGGGAAAGGGTAAGACAGCGTTTATAACAATGAATAAAATAATAAAATAAACGGTATCAGTTAACTGACACAAACTTTCTCCCAACTTACTGTAGTCAAAATAATATTGTTTTCAATCATTTTATTTATTACTTTTTAGAACAAAACAAAAAAATAATATTCTACCTACGTCAATCGTATAAAAAAATTATCGTCCTAGGCGGGATTCGATCGCTCGACCTTTGAATTACTGGCCGTGATCGCTACCATAGTGCTACCCCGTGCGGCCGCCGCCGCGATGCTAGATTGACAACATAAACTTGTTTATTTTTAAACATTTCCCCATAATTATAAAACGCCGAAGTTTTGATAAAAGCGGGAGGTGTCATTTTTTTGGCATCTTAAGCACTATAAATACTGAAAATTTGATCAAAATCGTTAGAGCCGTTTTTGAAAAATTTTCATTTTTGTCGTTTTTTATGAGTTTTTAGGGGTAAATTACCCTTAAAAATTAAAAATTCCAAAAAATGAAAAAAGCTCTTGGAGATATTAGGGTTTAGTACCTACATACCAAATTTCATGAAAATCGGACCAATAGTGTCCTCTCTGGTCGTGTATACATACTGACAGACTGACAGACAGACACCACTTTAAAAACACTTTTTTGGGTTCAGGGAGCACCAAAACAAAAAATTCCACTAAAAATATTTTTGGGTTCAGGGAGCACCAACACAGATAATTGCACTAAACCATTTTTTGGGGTTCTGGGAGCACCAAAACAGATAATTCAACTGAAAATTCAAATTCGAACATTTTTACGAAAACAATACTTTCTCCATATACTACGTATAGGGTGGAGAAAGTAAAAATTACCAAATATAAGTTTATCGCTATTGAAAAACCTATTTAATTCTTTAGTAAAATCGGTGTATTTATATGGAGGGGAAATATGGAGTTGCGAAACTAGGGAGCTGGAAATAATTCAAAATGATTTTGCTAAGGCTGTGATGAATGTGCCTAGAAGCGCTGCGAATTGTGCCGTGAGATGGGAACTAGGCATTCTTCCGGTTCAGGCTGATTTATTAGGTAAGAGTATGGAGTTATGGGTTAAGCTAAGGGACAGGAAATGTGGAGTTTTACAACAGATATGCTTAGAATATCAAATTGAGCTAAAAAGCACGCGTTGGTTAGGGAAATTAGAGAAGAAGATGGAGGAAATAGGCCTCGAATGGATATTGCAAAATTCTGATTTAAAAATAAAATTCATAAAAAAGCAGATTATAAATAAATTTACAAATATAGACACAAACTTTGGCAACTCAAATGTGGGAAAAATCGTCGCTGGAAAATTTTGTTAAAGTAATGGGAGATTTTGGGAGGGCAAAGTATTTGGATATGGGAAAGAGAGAGAGGGGGGGAATAGCTTGGTGGAGGATGGGAGTTTGGAAGCTAAGGGGAGGGAATGTGGAAGGAAAAGCATGCCGGCTATGCGGGGGTAATATTTTAGCACAACATTTATTATTAAATTGCAACAAAGTAAAAAAATTACGTTCTAAATTAATTGGAAATCATTTAAAATCATGGATGTCTGAGGAGAATAATTATTTATTTATTGGTAGAAGCAATGACTATAAGGTTCTAAAGGTCGTAGGGTTGTTCATGGCGATAATTAGAAAGAAATGGAATGAGGTAGATAAGTTAGCGGATAACAGTATGGAGATAAATGTTGTCGTTTGTACATAATTATTATTTATAAAATTATTTAAAATTGTTAATATGTATAGAATTTATTTATAGAAATCATTAAATTGTGTGAAGTGAATTAGTTGTTAAATTAAGTTATTAAGTTAAGTTTTGTTGTGTTGTAGTTATTAGTTATTTTAAGAAATGTTATTTTGCTATGGGAAAGAGTGATATATATAAGGCTAAATGGCTGGAAAGCTGAGCCACGAAGTTGTAAAAATGTTGAAAGACTGTGAGCAATAAATAAATAAATAAATAAAAATAAATATAGCATTTAATGTTGAAGTGATTGGATGGTCAGAGGTGAGTTTCCGATATTAGAGCAATATCGATGTTTCTTTCCTGAAGGAAGGTTCGGAGTTCAGCTTTTCGACTGAGGACTCCATTGGCATTCCATGCGAGAATTTTGAGTTGTCTATCCATTTCGCATGAATAGGGCAACTAGGGAAGTTAGAATTGTTATAATGATAGTTTTCGTATCGCTCTCCGTTATGAGTTTGGGAAGGATCTCTTGGATCCACTTGAGTACATCAGCGGTCGTGATGTTTTGTAGAAGTCTGAGGACGGAGTCAGGTGATTCCGCTTTTGGAGATGTCGTGGCTGTGGCAGGTGTCCTTTTTAGGGGTACTACCGGTTTTGATGGTGGGGGAATGGTTACCACTTTCTTTTGTGGAATTGGTTTTGTGGTGGCAGCAAGAGCCTTTTTAGGGGCCCGTTGTGCCTTTGGTGCTGCCATCGTAGCCTTGGCGTACGACTTGTTGGCAACTTTGGTGAGTGGAGGGGTTGGCTGGATCTCCATTGGATATTTATCGTCCGAAGACGATGCTGAAGTCGATGGATGCTGTGGAGATGGTGGCGGTGGTGGTGGCGGGGGCATGGGTGCCCTTGTAGAAGATGGTGGCTGTGGAGGAGGGATGCGCCCAGTGGGTGCCCTGCGTTGGTGAACCCCCTTGTTCCTACTGGCATGCTCCGCGTATGCGGGACATCCTCTGTAGTTTGAAGGATGCTCCCCTCCCACAGTTAACACACTTGGGAGGATCCTCCCGAGATTCGCGACACTCTGGCCTATCGTGCTCACCAGCACATTTCAGACAGCGAGCTGGTAGACGACAGTTTAGGGAACTGTGCCCAAACCGCTGGCATTTGTAGCACTGAGCTACAGCTGATTTAGGGTGATAGGTGTCCACAGTCACCTTGATATAGAACATATGTGTAATAGCGTACACGGCGCGGACGAGAGCTGTCCTCTTGAGTGATACCAGAAACATGTTGATAGGTTGTTTCTGGGAGTTGGTGATGGGGGTGCAAGATGTTGGGGTTAAGCCCCTGAGTTCCAGATCCTGGATGATGTCATTTGTTGAAGTGGAGTAAGGGATACCCTTTATCACAACCTTCACTTCCTTCTCTGAAGGAGGAGTGAAAGTGTGGAAATGAGCCCCTAAATGAAGAAGCGTTGCCTGTATGTTTCGAAACTGGTCGATGGATTTTGGAATTATTCTGAAACTGTTTCCGCGGCAGCTAACTTCTAGATTGACTGCCAATTCTTAGGATTTTCTAAGATAATCGGCGGAACTTTTTCCTTGGGTTGAGTAACTGGCTTTGAAGAAGATGTGTTGCTACCATCAGATTGGTAGCCTGAGAGATTTTCCTGAGATGCGTTCAATTTTTGGCGTTTACGACTGACTAATTGGAAGTTTAGATCAGATTGTCCATTTTTGGACGTTCAAGGTTGGTCCTTAAAAGGGCCGTTGACTTCTGCAGAGATTGGCTGGGCAATTGAATTTGAGGTTTGGTCCTGAAAAGGGCTGTTTTCCTCAATTGATTTTGAACTAGAGGTTTGGTCCTTAAAAGGGCCGCTTACCTCCACTGATTTGGTTTTAGAGGCTTGGTCCTTAAAAGGGCCGTTTTCCTCGGCATTACTGTCCGCCAGAGTGACGAACCTAGTTGGCTTGACCAAAACCTTCCCTTTGGCCAAGCGAGGGATCACCGGAGAGGCCGGGGGAATCCTACCATTCGATTGAATTAGGGGATTTCGGCCCTGATGGACCTTGTCCCCTTAGGGGCGGACATACTCAGAGGGAGCAGTCCCTAGGTGTGTGTAGATTGTTCTGTTGTATCCTATTCAGTGTATTCCATAGATCCACTTACCCAACTGTTGGCAGACCAGCTCTTGAGCCCGCACGAAGTGCAATGTACGGGAACAGAACTCTGATCGCAGACACCAGGGCTATCTTCGTATCCCACGGAGAGTCGGTGCGCCAAAAAGATAGATTTGGCCGCCTATGTAGTCCCCAGCAGACTGAAGTGGCTCGAGACAGCAGGCAGGACGTCCACTAGGTAAATTGAGGTTGGCTCGTAAAACAAATGCACAATATAACTTAAAACTTTCACTGTCACAGGCACGGTACTTCTGACCAAGAAGACAAGGCGAAGAGGCACAAGATTCCCACAGGGAGTCCTTCGAAGAGACGTCTTAGAGCACAGGCGTACTACCAAATGACCAAGAAGTTTCTCTGGACTGTTTACTTAATCTACTTAGAAGTGATCCCTATGAGAGCTGCTAGTAGATTGATGAAAGATCTCGCTGGTTGTTCGCAGGTTTTGTTTTTATTGTGGGGACTTGCGCATAGGCGGCTAAAGTACAACGTAGAATTAAAAATTCTTATAGGCTAGAAACAGAGTCAGTAATATAAACTATTGGAAATCCAACGTTTACTTCAGAGTACTAGATGTTGTCACTGAAAGGCTAATTGATCAGTTTGATGAACAATCACTAGAACTAGCTAATGCTGTTGATGGTTTGTTTGATTTAGATTTTGAATGATCAAAAAGAATTTTGGAAAAGTATGGCGATGTTAGAAATATAAATACCGCTCTACTCAAAGCAGAAATCTGTACTATTGAGTCTACAAAATCAACTTCATACCTTGAGAAAAACAAGAGCGTAAAATTTTAAAATATTTAAAGTATAGTTAAACAAGAAACATTTCCAAACTTATTCAAAGCTTTGAGAATTGCTGCTACCATTCTCATTAGCTCTGTGTCATGCGAGTGGAGTTTCTCAGCAATGAGGAAAATAAAAACTGACTGAGGACCTCAATGAACTAGGATAGGTTTTCAAACCTTGCACTTCTATATTTAGAATAACAAGGACTGTTGAAAGAAAACATAAGTAGTCGGGGTGTTGTCAAAAGATTTTCTCTTAAACCAAGAAGATTACCGGTACACTAAAAATACTCTTTTGCCTACATTTCAGTTTCAAGAATGACTTTTGTTGTAATTTTACTGTTTTTTTAATTTAGTTTGTAGGCCTAATATTGAATATAAATTTATTGCGTAATTTTTCCTCTTCCATTTCTGGCACTTGTTGTGAAAATAAATTTGTATTGATATCGATTAGCCCCCCAGAAGATTTAATCTAGAGCTGCCTATACCTTGCGCAAAGATTCGTGGCGGCTGAGAGCTTAAGATGGTCGGGGAGGTGACCCTACCCTTAATTAGCCCTCACTCGGCCGCTCCGGGTTATGGTCATGAGGGTTATGGCTCAAGGCACAGTCGGTACAATTTTTTGCATTTCGACAAAAATTTTAAAAATAACGTAATTTTTGTAATCTGCATCAAATAACAAAAACATTAAGTCCAAACACGATATAATTGCGACACTTTGTTTTAAAATAAAAGACAGTTTACAGAACAAGATATATTTTTAAGATTATTTACAAACTATAGCTATTTACAATTTTGTACATGAAGTGTTATCCAGATTCTCACAGGAGCTGAAGGAGAAACCATATCCCTGAAAAAGAAAATATGTTTAGCCACATGTAGTTTGTCAGACTAATTATTCATCAAATAAAGTGACAAATAAAAAAGATTTTCTTAATTTCATTGATTCATTTTATTACCCTATGTATTTGAAGAAAATCAAACTATTATGTTAAAGAAAAAAATTAAGAAATAAAATAACTGTTATTAAGATTTAGGTTATATACCTCAGGGGCTCACACCTTGTGAGTACGGGAACTGGCACTCCCGAGGTACCCATGCTGGATCTAACTTTCTTCTTCTTGTCTTGGGTTAGATCCCTTATTCTTTTATCTATCCTATCTGGTCTCTCTTGGCCAAACGGTCTCTCTTGACCAATTTTTTCTCGATCCCGATGCTATTAGACTATTCGAGGGCTAGGGGTCCTTCTTTTACACTACGCTATTCTTCTTCTCAGGAAAAACCTTATGATGTGTGATAAAACAATGGATATACCCCGCGCAGATAAGCCTCTTGAGGTGAGCTCTGCCGCCGGTTCCGATCGGGTGCAAGCCCCCGTGGCCGGTGTTGGTCGCAAGGATTGTGGGGGCGACCAATCACACGATGAGATTGCAGGGGGGGTGGAGCACTTGACCTGTCAAGTTACAAGTGCAGAGCAAATTCTTCCAAGCAGAGAGGAAAGTTAGCTAAATATGAGGTAAAGCAACGAAGCCTATCAGTACCGAGAGTGAGTGAAGCAGAGTTTAACTTCGTTAAAACGGACGACAAAGTTCAGAACCTACTTGCTAAAAAGACAGAGACAAACCCTTTTGGAAGGAGCTCCAAAATTGTAAGGTCACCTGTAAAAAATTCAGAGGTGAATACCATCCTTGGTCCAGATCTGGCGAGTGACCCAGCGGAAGACACCAGTAACGTGGATTCGTTGAGAGATGGAACGCATGTTAAGCTGTTGGGCCCAGAGAAACAGAAACAGCCCTCAGATGTGAGTATGACCATAGTGATGGACACGGAAGGAATTGAGGTCAGGAACCTCCGAAGCCTACTGGAAGAGGCGGATAAGGGTGAAGAAGAACAGTTGATTGCTGTCAAGAAGGCATTACACTGCATGAAACTGGCAGCTGCAAAACAGAGAAACACCGCGATGGACATAAAGAACAACATGGTGTTGATCGAGAACAGTCTCGTTGTTTTACAAACATGTAGAAATATGCGCCGGAATGCTGTTGAAGGGTTAATGGCAAGGTTGGAATCGGACAGATCATCTCCGTCAGATAAGAGTAGACCAGCAAGGACAGACAAGCTATTGAGCACGGAGAATGAGGTGGCCGGAAGGGCTGAAGAGAGTGGCAAAAGAAACGCTTCAAGTCCTCTTCAAAATAGGGAGGAGAAAAAGAGGAAGGCCGAAGACGAACTCATCTCCTGTAAAGGTACGGAGACGGAGGAAGAGGAAGTATTCACTGTCGTTGAGACAATAAGAGCCCGCCAGAAAAAGACGATAAATGATCGGAAGGAGAGAGAAAAGGTTGTACAAATGACCCAGAAGAGGGACGGTCCCAATAGATCGATTCGATTAAGACCGAAGGCAGAAGCAATCCTCATAAAGCCCGCGGAGGGACAGTCATACGCGGACACACTGAAGAAAATTCGTACTACAGCTATGCGGGGGAATACAGGTACAGAAATTAAAACAATCCATAAGACAAGGGATGGCAGCATACTTTTCGAGGCTCAGGTACGAAGGACAGCGCAAAGTTTAGGGATGAGCTCAAGGAAATCTTAGGTGAAGGCACTGAAGTTCGAGCTCTGGATCCTAAAACAAAGCTTGAAATAAGAGACCTGGACTGTTGTACTACAGAGGAAGAAGTTAAAAGCGCGTTGGAGTTAGCGTTGAAGTCTGAGACTGTCGAGGCTAATATCACCGTGACTAAGCCCAATACAAGGCAGCAGGTACTTGCCATTGTAGAGCTGAGAAGTAAAGATGCGAACACCTTATTGAGAAATGGAAAAATTAAAATAGGATGGATTAACTGTAGGATCAGAGAATGGACAAAGTTGGTGCAGTGCTGCAGGTGTCTGGATTTCGGACATCTTCAAGTTGATTGCAAGGGCCCGGAAAGAAAAGGGGAAGGTGTATGCTTCAGGTGTGGAGGAAAAGGCCACAAACGAAGCGAATGCAACGAAGTACCACGATGCATGCTATGTGTTGCAAAAAATTTGTTTGAGAAGGAAGTCTCCCATGTTTTGGGTTCTGGAGCATGTCATGCTTTCCGTGAGGCACTTAAGGAACAAAAGGGAAAAAGTATTGCTGCCACCACAATGCCAGCCAGCAAAGAGGAGAGATACCACTTTCATACAAGTGAACTTGCGAAGAGGAAGAGTTGCCAGCTGAACACCAAGCTGACATCCTGTTGTTATCTGAGCATAGTGGGAAAATAGACACGGCAGAATGGTATGGTGATGCTAGTAGCAGGGCTGCAATTATGGTTGCAAATTCGGCGATCCGAGTCAAGGATTTGGAAGAGACTGACAGGGGTTTCGTCTCTATCAGAAGCAATGACGTAAGAATATACAGCTGCAGGGAGAAGTTCGAGGAGGACTTATTTAACTTGGAGTGTAGCGTTAGAAGAGACGGGGGTGAAGTTATCATCGCCGGTGACTTCAATGCTAAATTCCACCTTTGGAGTGAATGGTGGCACGACTGGAGAGGACAATTGACGGAAGAGATGATAGCACGTCTTGATTTAGTTGTAGTTAATGTGGGAGATCGACCCACATTCGCAAGAGGGAAGGCACAGTCCAAGGCCGACTTTATTACAGGCCGGAGTGCTTCCCCCTTCCCCTAGCCGCTATGTCACAGTCTGGGTTGAACTCAGCCATAGCGTAAGTGTAGCGCGCTTTCATTTACACGTTCCTGGACCTTTTTACAGTCATTTATTTATAATGAAACTTATATATTTGATTTCTGCATGAAATACGGAATACAGCGATGTAAAAATCTTTTACTTAAAGTAAATATTAGAATTTGTATTAATTAAAAGTATTCAAGATTTGTGATAGCGGGACACGAAAAAGTCACACAGCGTAAACGTTTTTTGTTTGTTTTTGAGGTAAACACAATCTACAACTTTTATGTCACATATTTTTCTATAAGTTGTTTGGTTTGTTCAATAATCAAAGGTAAAGGCCGGGACAAAGGTTATTTCAACTCGCGACGCTAGTCTCGCATTCCTTCTAGCCACGCTTCCGATATTGGCCGTCGCACGCTTCCGGTTGTGTTCGTCTTTTTTTTAATTACCTTTGTTGTTTTAGTTGAATTGTAGACAGTGTTTGAGTCGTGCAGTTACGTATTTTGTTTCTTATACCTTATTAAATTAATAATCAATGTTTGTTTGAGATGCCTCGTGCTTGTGTGCCGGGCTGTAAAAGCAATTATAAAAGTGCGTGTAGTGGTGGAACTTATACTTCTATATTTTCCTTTCCTCGAGATGAACACCGGAAAGCACAATGGCTGTCGGCCATACACCGAAAAGATTTCCAACCGTCTAAAAACGCGGTAGTTTGTATAAAACATTTTGACGACTGTTTTATTATTACAGAAGATTCAGTGATACGACCAGACGGTTCAGTTTTGACAGAGAAAAGGGATATTATTAAACTATCCGATGACGCTGTACCAACTATCTTCGATAATCAGCCGATATACCTGATAAAAACAATGCCGCACCCAAAATACCTCCAAAAATTTACAATGAAAATGGGGCCTAGTAACTCGGGCCTGAATGAAAGTCAAGTAAAAAATGTATCATGTAAATGTTCGTTACTTAAAAATGGTTAACCTGCTCCTTGACGAAGTGTATATCAAACCTAACATTACCTACAAAGCCGGAAAGCTAGAGGGCGCCGTAGTTAATACTAACGAGACTGAAAAGTATGAAATTGCAACTATCATTCAAACGTTTATGATTAGCTCTATATTAGGTAGTTATAAAGATGTTGTTGGCTTATTTCCTGCCAAAGATTTAAGATTTGTGACTCTAGGTTGTCAAGAAAAAAGAAAGTGGATAAATTTAATTAACTTATAAAGACTGCGTATATCATCATGTTATACCAAAGGTAATTTTTGAGCTTAAAAAAAATATAATTGTATGTAGTTTAAATGTAGATTTTAATTTGTAAAAGAAATTTGTCATAAAATTAATTTGAGTGATCAATTATAATGTTACGCTCTAATTATTATATTATAATTGGTTTCTGTTACTTTTATAAAACCTAGATATAGCATAAGAACCAACTGCAATACATGTAACTTCGACTCACATTGTTTTACATAGATAAAAAAGTACTACACTACTTTTAAACATGTTTTAGTATTAAGTGGTTTATTATTTAGTTAAGTTTAAATTTTCAGCGAAATAGGACGAAGGGTTTCGACAGTAGACCAGTTTAAAGCAGAGTATGTCGGGGCGCGCCATGTGTTTCTTACGGGAGACACCGGCCGGATAGCACTCTGACCGTGACGTCACGAATTCAGCGCTCCGGCCTGTAGTAAAGTCGGCCTTGCATGGCCGACCTGACCATGGCTAGTCAAAATGTTGCTAGGAGGATCTCAAGCTGGAAGGTTCTGGAGCATGAAACGCTAAGCGATCATTCCTATATCCTCTTTCATCTGGATGCGAATGCAGGAGGACAGGAAGATGTCCAAGTCCACAAACTTCAAGATCATGGAACACCAAGAAGATAGATCCAGTAGCTTATAAGGAAGCCCTAGAAGAGATGAAGCTCCTTGACTTTTCAACGGCAGTTGTCGGGTAATCGCAATAGAAGATAAAGTTAGAGGTGTCACAAAACATATAGTTAAGGTATGTGATAGCTGCATGCCTAAGCGCAGATCAAACACGGATAGTCACAGGCCAAGTACTGGTAGACGGAAGACATTGCTGCTCTGAGGATGGAATGTCTGAAGGCGAAAAGAAGGGCGACACGATCCAGAGGGAACCAGATACTGATCGGGCTGTACAAAGAGGTCAGACAGAATTTTAAGAAGGCCATCAGGGATAGCAAGATGAGGAAATGGCGTGAACTCCTGGAAGAAGTTGATAACGACCCATGGGGATTCCCTTACAAATTAGTGTGCAAGAGGCTGGGAGCTAACAAGAAGAAGCCACCTCTAAACGAGGAATGCTGGGTGAAGGAGATAATTAAGGACCTATTCCCCAGAGAGGAAGTACAGCGAGCAAATCGTCCAATAAGAATAGAATTGCTGGGTGAAGAACGATT
>JAGFPH010000221.1:811722-825960 GCA_018207615.1 Philaenus spumarius | reverse complement strand
TTGTCCCCCCCACTTTCGAGGTCGCAAAATTAGATTTGGCATACCCACACCATACCAAACGATCCTAGAAAAAAAAATCTTTTACCGCAATTAATGTAAGCTGAAATTCCCCTATATACTGGGCTAACTAGCACTTAATTAAATCAATGAATACAAACTGAATTCAAGTGGCTCTATTGAACTTGTGTGGTACAATGTTTATCCCTCTTTTTAAATAAGTGTCAATTTTGCATTGAAAATATGTTTGAAAAAGAAATGTTTTTTGAAAATGTATAAGATTAGTGTATACAGAGTGCTTCTGTAATGTGCGGAGATAATTCAGGGCTTGGACATAAGGGTCAAATATAAAGAAAAATCTTCCTTTAAACATATGTCCGGAAACGATTCTTTTACATATCATTCGCCATTTTGTTTTTTGTTTCTTAACCTATTATTCAGTTGAAATATTGCATGTTAGTAATCAATTTAAGGACCTATTAAAAACAAATTATAATTAACTTGTTTCATAATGGTTTCCACATTTAATTTTAAATAAAATAACTGAACAAAGTAAATTTTTATTAAAAAAGTGTTAATTTTTAGTATCACGTTTGGCTTCCTATCGAATGATTTAACTGTCATAATTATCTAACAAAAGGTAATCGTAAAACAGCCCTCATTATTGTGTATTAGTAGTTTGATGTATTTCAATGATATAGATTACTGATTTCAGCAACGCATACTGATGGACAAGGTTTTACTAAATCTCTTTGTTAGGTCATTTTGACAGCTATACCATTTGATAGAAAACTAAACACGCTACACAAAATTTACTGTTGATGTTTTATATTCAAATTTATTAGTTATTTTCATTTAAAAAGATTAAATAGACACCATTTTCATACGGATTATTAGACCTGAGTTTATTTTTTTCAAACTAGATTTTTAAATTGATGTGTAACATGCAATATTTCAACTCAATTGGTTAAGCCCTCCTAGAGATATATATTAACTTATTTAGTACCTAACAAAAACAAAATGGCGGATGACCGATGGAAGAAGCGTTTCCGGACATACGTTTATAGAAAGTTTTTTTCTTAAGTTTGGCCCATATGATCACCCCTCCTGAATTATCCCTGAGCATTACAGAATCATCTTGTATGCTTGACAATTGTGCGTTTTTGTCAACTGACCTACTCGGTATTTTATAGCTTTTCATTACTTGGCAATTTGCATTCAAAACTCATAATAAAACATCTGGTGTGCACATCACACAACTTTCCTTACCAAAATAGATGCTGTATCAATTATCAAATTTCTCGAGCGAGAGATTGATGATACCATTTTCGAGTTAATAGGAGTATCCGTTTCGAAGAAAGCGGTACTAACTTCAAAACGGTTAATCCCACGGACCTGATTTTGGTCTCAATCGATTTCTAACCTCACAAAATGTCAAATTTGATACCAAATACGGCTAGTTTAAAAAAAGAAATTTTTACCCCCAAAAACGCCCTTTTTGGGGGCAATTTTTGAAAAAATGGAAAAAGTTGAGTGGGGTATCGTTTTTGACATTATTTTGGACGCTGAATCGAATGAGGCCATTTTCAAGTCGATAGGACCAGCCATTTCAGAGATAAAAACAAAATAACTTGGTTTTTGTAATAACTTTTTTCAACGAATTTTTAACGGTCTTTCGCGTACATAGGGTGTTAAGGGGGTCGGAGTAGAGTATGTTAGCAAAGTTTAATCAAAATCGTTAGAGGGAATTTGGAGTAAATACCAAAAATGTGCTAAAAAACTGCTCCCACGGTAAGACACCACCTCCGATTTGCTTCAAATTTACATGGGTTTAATTGTTTACATGTTTGAAGATATCCTGTAAATTTCAGTTCGATCCGTCCAGCCGTTTGCCCTGTGCACTCCGGACACACACACACACACACACAGACACACAGACAGACCAATTGCCAAAAATGCATTTTTTGGACTCAGGGGGCCTTGAAACGTAAAGATATTGTGAAAACTTGACATCGAATTTTTGGGTCGATCGCAATACTTACCTTACCTAGTATAGGGTAAGGAAAGTAAAAATTACCAATGTGTTCAGTGTTTGTTTAAAAGCCTTTGCGAGCTTACCTGAAATTCCGGATTCTCACTTATTTTAGTGTTGTAAACATCTTTCATTTCTTCTAGAGGTATTAGAGCTATTGTTTCTTGAATTAGTCCAAATATTCCATCACCAGGAGATCTTTTACGCAATCTTTGTTCTTGAGCATTGTCTATCAGGTTGTGTAAAACTTCTATGCCTTTGTACAGGTCAATGCCTAGTGGTAATAGATAGTCTTGAGTCTAAAAATAAATTATTCAATCTGTTCAAATACACAAATTTAGTTAAGCAATATAAATTTTATTTAGGTTTTGTATTAAAACTGTCTTTGTAAAAAAAATGTTTAAACTTATTAATATTTCATTTCTTTTGTAGCTGTATTCCTTTTTGTGAACCCAGCAAACCTTTTTTACCAAAATAAAGGGATCAAATCTATTTCAGATAACATAGTTTTCCAAATAATGGGCACTATTGTCACAGTTTGAAAGGAGTAAAGACAAATAATTGAAACTTTAAAAGATTAAAGGTTTAAATTTGATCATATTTACATCTGTCACTGATAAATTAAAAAGTTGTACATATATATATATATATATATATATATATATATATATAATATATATAAAACACTTTTCAAGAGAAACAACTGTTATTATATTGGGATGAAACCTATTGACATTTACTAAGTATTTAAGAGAATATTTTCTGTCACACAACTTTTTGCAATTTAATTTTCACTTTACAACGCACGTTTACTATAATTTCTTTTGAAATACCGTATTCTTTATTGTTCTGTGAAAACTGTTTTTTATTTGACGTGCTTTAAGTTAAACTATATTTATTTTTAATTTTTTTTTCATTCCTTTTATTACAATAAGAAAGACACAATAATACATTAAATACTATAAAATACGCAAAAGAGAAAAAAATCAAAACAATATTACTTCTAAATCCTAAATCAAGAAAAAACTTAATATACACAACAACAGAAAAAACTTAAGAAGAAATACATTAAATAGCCTACTATAAAATACACAAAAGAGAAAAAAACCAAAACAATATTACTTCTAAACCCTAAAACAATAAAAAACTTAATATACACAACAGAAAAAACGTAAGAAGAAGAAGAGAAAAAAAGGAATGAATAATGCAGCCTCCTTGGGTTTGCCCGGGTCTTCATTCTCTTAAGTTAGAGGGGTCATCCCCTTATAGATCAACCTGCAGCCTTTTTTTTTTTAATTTTTAACACATCAGCTCACCCTCTTATTTTAGTACACCATTGTACATTGTACACCTTACAGAAAATTGCTCACAAGTGGTATAAACCGTTCCCGACTGTTTATTATTTAAAACATATTTACAAATCTTTTTTACTTAATCTATAGCATTTAAGGATTAATTAAAGCATCTTAGTGACATTAAAATAAATAAGAATGTTGGTAAAAAATTACATATGTTTAATTTAAGATATTTGTATAACATGATAACATGCCTCTTTAGCAATTTTCTGCAATTCTTGAATTTCACAATGACACGGTGGCATGCACCTTAGCCATTTGCCGCAGAACTACTTTAGGTTTAAAAAAAGTAATTTACACACAAAATTATAACAGCGTAATAAACTTTTATGGTAGTCAAAAACTATTATCAAACAAAAATTAAAGAACCAATTGTACATTACAAAATGAATTAAAAAAAAATAATAATAATTAATCTGACACCCCAATCAAAAATTCATCATAGCTATAATAATATAAAATAAATGAAGAACTGATATCTTATCAATCGAAACGAGCAAACTAGTTTTAATAATTCAATAATATACTTATAAAATTGTTATAAAACAAGTGTACCTATTACTATTTTACATTTGTATTTACATTTAGAACATATAATAAAATTCAATGATTCTTAAAAATTAATATAAACTTTTGTGATAGTCAAAAAATATTCTTATAATCAAACAAAAATTAAAGAACCAATTATACATTAATAAATGAGTAAAAAAAAGAATAAATAATTAATCTATCACCCCTACCAAAAAATCATCATGGCAATAAAAATATGAAATAAAAATCAATAAAAAACCGAGAAGTTATCGATCGAACTAAAATAAACTATTACCAAAACTATATACTAACAAAAATTAACAAACAGTGTTACACAAACAACAAACTGTACTCAAACAAACGTTAAATAAATACAGCAAATCTCAGTACACGGCAGCTCGTCCGTTATCACATTACACACTGTATTACTCTAAACCGACTACATTAGCAAACTGCTCGTCCGATGGAGCACCTCATAGATCAATACCCCGACATTTCTAAAATAGACAGTGAGGGTCAAACATAATAAAAGGAATACTCGAGGGAGGATAAACCAGTCCCTCAGACCATGAAACTAACAAGTAATAAAAATACAGAAGAAATGGTAAGAGGGTGGCAATTTGCCACAGTAGAGTGTGATGACATATTAATAGAAAGAAACAAAATATTTATAAGATTACCTGTTTTTATGCCTTTTACAATCAATTTTTTCCAAAACGAATGAAGATAACACAATGAAATTTGGCATCAATGTAAAGCTTACTAACCGGTATAAATTACAATACAGTAGAACCCCTCTTAACCGGCCTCGGATCAACCGGTCCTCGGATTAACCCGCCTATACCATGGAGCAACAGAGTTTTTTTTCTCTTGTAAATTATATTACTGTAACTGGCCGAAGTCTCAAATATTGATTGTTTGACGGACATTTCCTGAAAAATAAAGCGGGGTGACGCAATGTTAGGTGTGTGGCAGGCAGAACAAGGGAGGGGGAGCTTGAGTTTGATTTCCCTCTTGCTTCAGCGGCAACTGTATTTTTTCTTAGAATCAATTACAAAGGAGCATCCTTTGTTTCTTTTTCTTCGTATGTTGTTTTGTCAGAACCTTTATTGAATTTTGTGGGAGCAAAATCCAAATAACACTCACTAAATCACTCGATCACTAAATACCACTCATCACGAAATCTCAAAAACCACCAAACGGATTGGAATGCAATTTAGTAGGCCTATGTAGCTTCCTCTAGGGCAATAGGGGCTCGCTAAGAAAGGTTTTCAAAAAATTCGAAATTTTATGGGGGTTTGGAGGGGGTTGAAGTTACTAAACATCCCCATAAGAAATACATAGCCTAGTGTGTAATATATTTATTGATATATTTTTGTTTGTTAATAATATACATTTAACTTTGATTTGTCTATCCGTACAAAGCCGGATCGGGCAGCTAGTTTGTAATATTTGTAACATATTGGGTAATATGTTGAGCAGCAAAAAGATTCAACGGCATTAGACGTGATGATCGTACGAAAATGGAGAAACTTGGGTTTAAAAAAATATTTAAAAGTTGAGGAACAGAAAAAAATACAGTAACTGATTTTTTTAAACAATGATCAAATTTATATAAGTTTAATTTGTTGGTGTTTGTTTAAGTATGTATGTACATACAATAAAATGAGTTGCAATAACGTCTTATTTGCTTGTTTATTTATGAATTATGTAGGTTATTTTTGAATAAAAATCTATTTTTTATGGGAATATCAGATCAACCGGCCAAACAGGGAACCGGCCAAGGTCTCGACCGGTTAAGAGGGGTTCTACTGTAGTTGGAATGGAAAAAATATTTTATGGTACTGTTTTGTGGAGTATGTTTGAAATTTATTTATTTATGGACATTTAACTTATGTTTTTAAAGAATTTTGTGGAATTTAGTTTTTAAGATATTTTTTGAAAAAGTCGCTAAAATCCTATAAGCTAAAATCTATCTGACGCAGTGACGCCTCATTTTGGCTGAATGTAAGCTCAGCTAATGTCCTAACTTTATCAGCGTAATAGCTAAGGCTTCATACCTTAGTTTAGCTAGACAATTATAAAAATCAAACTCCTCTTACTTTCTTTCAACAAGACGTGGTTCTCTTCATACATATTAAAAAAATTCTCTTAAAGTTTATTTCTGATCTCAGAATCTTTATAGTTCCTTACAAGCTAAGAAAGTACTGTTATATCGACTGGTCAGCTTCAATAACATGTAAAGCAATTAATGTAAGTTTATCCATTTATTTATTAAACTTTAATATTTAAATAAAACAGAAAAACTATTTATAAAAAGAATACAATGTAAGAAAAACTGTATTAGGCCTATATGTGGCTAAACATATTTAGTATTTTAAAGTCTCTAATGTAAAAGTGGTAGATTTGAAAACGTTTAACGTCTCTATTTTTGTCACTTGTTTAGTATATGTTCAAAATTGTTTCTGTCACAATTACTTAGTAACAGCGTCATTTGTCCAACAAAACATGGGACACTCCTGCACACTTCAATGTTATGAAATCATGGCTTTCAATTTTACTATGCATAGGACACACGTCCGCATTCTTTAATTTAGAAGAAGTAATGGAAAATGCAAGCCAACTCTCTAGCCCTCCACTTATCTTTTTCTTAAGTAACTTATTAAGACTATTATCATAGGTCCTTTTTTAATCATAGGTCGCTGTTGACATGGGAATTTGTGTAATCCCATACTGTCCTATTTTGCATACATAACCCCGATTCTCTTTTTCACCTTGTTGTAATTTTTCTATTGTTCACTATCACTTTAAAAACATTGTTAATCACATTCTATCACTTGTACAATTATTCATAACCTAACAAACAAAACAAAATGATTAATTCTTGTCTTTAATCATCTTTTTATGATGTTAAGATTGTCACCACCTTTCTTATTTCTGGTATTATATTTCAAAGTGACAGCTGTTAAATCTTTTTACCAGTACCAATTTACTTTTGATTATTGAATTCTAATTTACATAGTGCGACGAACCGCTCTCGTCGGCCTTACCACCACCAACGACCTTTTATGCGACTATCTGCTCAGCTCACCTTTCCAATCGTCGCCGCAAGAAATTTGCCCACCCTCTTGTGGACAGATTTTCTTAAAATTTGAAAAGGTTCTAATTTTAATTTTAATCTCTGGAGAACCTCGACTCTTTTCAGGGTCGTGCCATTTGGAGAACTGTTTACCCTCTTTATAACAAGCAATATTGGCTACCTATATTCATATATATATATATATACACACAGATTACGATTACTAGCTGGTTCAGGACTACTATAATTATAAATAATAAGAATTTATATATTTTGAACAGAGCCAACTGGCTTCTGGGTTTTTAATTTATATTCAAGCAAAACTATATACACAATTTTGAATAATTATTCAATTCGACTTTTATCAACAAATTTTTATAATTACAAAATAAATTTATATTCCTTATTTTATACCTCAGAATTATGACTAACT
The DNA here is from genome assembly GCA_018207615.1 of Philaenus spumarius. Taxonomy (NCBI): domain Eukaryota; kingdom Metazoa; phylum Arthropoda; class Insecta; order Hemiptera; family Aphrophoridae; genus Philaenus; species Philaenus spumarius. The sequence continues at coordinate 818,533 of JAGFPH010000221.1, read as the reverse complement.
TTAATAATTTTTATATACAATTATAACGAAGACTGCCGTGAGAGATAGATAAATGACTCTAATATTTATAACCTTATTTACGTTTTTGATAATTTAAAATGAGCAAAATTACGAAGTGGGTCAACGATGAAATGTATGCTTGAAAAGATTGCACTGACTATACCTTATGCGAGTTTGTTAAGCGTTCCCCTTGGAGTTCCTGGCAGGATTTGGAGTTACTGCTAACCCTTACGCCGATGACATATGAGATATATCCCTGGGTGGTGTTATGCGCACTTCAGAGATGTCCTAGGCTCGTTGGCAGTCGCTCGGTCCCTGCACTGACAGTCTTGTTGAAACGTCTGGTTTCCTCCAGGGTTCGGATAATTAACCCTTGCTTGGATACGTCTGGCTGTAGTCCTGAAAGCTGTAACCGTCTCTAGTGTTCCAGGTTACGTCATGCTATACATCGATTCTTCACAGAACGTGGATAATGTTTTTTGCATACAAGTACCCAGCGTCCTGACTCATGAAGCTCAACCATGAAGACTGAAATTAATAAACGAGTAGCATAACGTCTACCTCGGAGTTCTTCTAAGACTTTAAAAAAATTTAATTTTTTAAACGAGTAACACGGTGTCTACCTCGGAGTTCCTATAACGACTTAAAAAATTTAATTTCAATAAACGAGTAACATGGTGTCGACCTCGGAGTTCATCTATGACGACTGTCGATCTAAACAGCAACTTCTGACCTTCTCCCTTTCGAGGGAAAAAACTCTTGCCATTTAGTTCAAATAATTTCCCTTTGTTTCTTTTACTTTAAAAGCGAATAACTTCATTAATATTTGAAGGAGAATTTTTTAGTTATTTTTCCTGCCATCAGGATAATTAGTTTTATAAGTTTTGAATTAATTAACTTTTAATTACGACAATTTTTCCATTATGTAATGTTTAATTGTAGTGAAAGTTGTTACCAGCATTGGCTGGTGGGCGGAGTCATCTTATCGGTGGTCGGTTCAACTTAAATCCTGTCCTTCCGACGAAATATTCATGTCATTTTTGGTTTGTCAAAATTGTTCTATTTTTCACCGATTTCCTATAACTCCCGATCCCGTAACTGGATTCTGGATATTTCTTCAGATTGTTGTTCTGGACAACTTCTGGATTATCTGCAAACTTGAATTGAAACTGTACGACGTTCGGTTCGGTATTTACGCTCTTACGTGTTTTCCGCACTTTCCCGTACCGCGCTTTTCCGCGATTTCGGTTTTCCGGCACTTTTTATTACTGTTACTGTTCCCTGTAAACCCGACGATTGTTTTACTGTTTTTATCACTTTTGGTTCCTGAGTTCTAACACTTTTGGTTTTCCGAAAATTCTCATTTTGGGTACATTAACTATAATGAATTTATTTTTTTTATCTATATCTATCTCTCTGGAGCCTTTACATTACCGGTTATCTTATATTAGCAATTGCCGTTAATGTAAATTGAGTTTAGGCCTTTTTAGGCCTATACTTTCTATTTTTACTAAAATACGTTAACGCCCGTGAGCTATTAACCTTACATATTTTATTTTTAATTAGCAGTTATCATATTTCATGGCCATTTACCTTAATTCATTTAAATTTAACTTTTATTAATTAATTTACTTTTAAATTGATATTTATTCTGCAAAATTCAAAATTTACCAAAATCTGTTTCTGTTAACCTTTAATGACGTTAATTATCTATACTTTACACTTTTTACTTTTTTCCAAATTTCCAAATTACCAATTTTGGTTTTTTGCGTTACTTTAGTTTTACGCATATCTTTAACACCTTTCATTTTATCAAAAAACTTTGCTTATATAAATTAATCCATTTACTTTGCTTTATACAAAAAAATAAAAATATCAACTAAATTTGAATATTTAATTTTTCCATTGTTCTTATGAACTTGCACCGACAATTCTACATTTGGCCTTGAACGAGTCGCCTTGGACCTTGCTTTCTAAGCTTGTCTAACACTGATTAAGCCTGTCTTAAAGACTTAGTCGATTTTACAATTAGTTATGGAAAATTATGTTTTATAATTTTTGACTTGAGCGGGCTGAGCGAAGCGAGCCCGTCTCAATAGGTCACAAACTCCTGCTCCCAATTTCCAAAATTTCTCCAGGTAAATATACTTTACATTTAAACTTTAGTTGATCTATAATTTTGTGGTCTATGATAATACTGGTGATGGAAGTCATCGCCCCCTTTCATTCATCCACTAATTTATGGTGAATTTATTCCCACTATTGTTATTGATGTTGGTTGGGTAGTTCAGGATATTGAGTAAATGATGCGTTGAAGCAGTGATGTTAATAATAATAATTTTGGTAAAACTTCCAATATTCACACTCTTCTGGTTTATTATAATTAATTATAAATACAATTTACAAAAACTGATTTATAATACTATTTGATTTTTGTAGCAAATAATGAATTACACAACTATTAAGTCAAAAGAAAGCAAATAGGTTAATACAGAATTTTTGTTTTGTTTTTATATTCAACTAGCAGGGACTTTGCTCACAGATATTATTAAATAGATGAAAAAATATCAGGTAAAATTCACTGGCCTAAAAACATATTGTGAGTTTCGTCCAAATCAATCTTTGTTTCCTATTTAGGCTTACATACATGATCAGCTATGTGCCAGTAACCGCAAAAAGCCATGATTTCTGCTAGTTTGAGGAGCTCATGTCTATGAGGTAAATTTTACCTAAAATATTTTCTGTAAATATTATTTAACTCCTTAGTCACAAATAATAGAAATGCAAATGTTTTTCTCTCCAATAAAGAAAAATATAGAATAATATTTCTCTCCATATTCTTAAGAGTAATATGTCCCAAATATTAGGTCTCTAGCTTCATAGTCTGTTTGCAATTTCTAGAACATTTTTGAACGTACTGAAACAGGAAACTCCTTTCATAAACCAGAATTATCTGAAATATTCTTGAACCTTCTGGAAGATTCTATAACATTCTGTGTGAAACAGGAATATTCTAGGACATTCTGACAGCTTCTGAAACATTCTGACCAGTCTCGGCATCTACGGCACTCGATTCCCAGCTGCTTAACCGAATTCCCATCAGAAGTTCATTGTTGCGATACTCTCTACTGACACCAATATCTCCAAACCTAGCCCTTGCAGTTCCAAACCGAAACCTTTTAGTATTAAGGGCTGCAATACTATAAAAACCCCATTGGATTAGATATCCAATGCGGGAATGGGTTGCAAAGTTATAGTGGTACGTACGGTCAAACCACACTTACATTTATTTTATATATAGATTTTACATTAAAATAAATTGGAAGAGAATTATTTTTATAAATAATATTTACAAAGGATAAATCTTAAACATACCTCGTTAAAAGCTTCGGATGTCTCAAACATTACCAAGTTCTTATGGAAATGATCTGTTGTTATATAATAAAGTAGCTTATGTACTTGAACATCGACAGCTACATATTCCATAAACAATGTTGCGATTAAATCACATGGAATCGATTCTATCAGGTCACGGACATCTGCGACAACACCTGAAAGGATTGAGTTGGATAGGTCTAAGTGGTTTTCATTGTAATAATATTAAACATCATGAACTGGTAGAAGACTAATCTGCCTAATCTAAAATATGATACCTTTATTTTTTTTAAATAGAACTAAGCACTGAATGTGAAAGTATAAAGAATACACCTTTTGTGCCTTACATTGGCTAAACTGTTACGATAAAAACCAAAATACGAAATGTTGGAAAATTTTTATAAAAAGTCAACTAGAACACATGTAGTTGCATAGATTTCCTACATGAGTGTGTTGTGTCATTTTTAATGAAATTCTAAAAAAACATTTTAATGTATTTATTTAATAGTTTCATTAGCAAATAACATATAGTCCTAATTATTGAAAAATATTTATTAATAGGTTTTATATTTCATAAATGTGAAATACGATTCGATTCCAAGTGAAAAACTTGGAGTCGATTTCGAATATCGATTTTAGGAGTACCGGACCCACCAATTCATTTTAAACAGCTCCAGTTTCGTCAATTTTTTGAATATCAACATCAAATTTGTTTTACAAGTTGAGTACACCAGTATAAATATTCTTAGTAAGTATGAACGATTTTTTAAATGTTATTTTTAAAAACGAGGCGCTTGAAAATGGTCTTCTGTTTTACCTATCTCGTTTTAACTATAACACTTTTGGATTCAACGACTGAATTTCCGACATTTTTGAACATATCGATTTAAAAATTGGTACAGAAGTTAAAAACACAATTGTTTTTTGCTACACTTATTTTAAAAACTATATTTAAAAAATTGACTAATCTGCAGCCGATTAACTCATCAAGCGTTTTGATGAAAAATCTAAAAAGGTCTAAAATTATACTTTTTTAAGTTACTTGTGCTTTGAAAAGTAAATAATAAAAAAGGTTTATACTCCTTGATCTTGTTTGAATCTATATATTTAACTTGTAAAAAAACTTTCAGGTTGATATTTTGAAAATTTTCTAAACTGGAGCTGTTTAAAATGAATTGGTGGGTCCGGTACTCCTAAAATCGAGAAACCCATTAATAAGTCAAGTGGCTCTAGATCGGGTAATTTTCAAGATAACAAGCTGAGACTCAGCATAAATGTTTAAAATATATATTTTAACTCCTATGTCAAGTTTCAATTCGATATATTAAAATTCGGCCAATTTAGAATGAGCCAACGCTTCATATATGAATAAGATGTCCCCTTTTAGTGATTTCCCCTGCTGCAAAATACATACCTGCATTATCGAATTTTTTCCAGACAAACCATTGCTCGGACGAAATAAATATATATGAACCTTTTTTGTTGAAAAATACCTCCCCTGCACGGTGGTATTTTTATTTTCCTTTATCTTCATCCCATCTCGAAATATTAAGGATAATCGAAAAAAAAATGATAATCGATTTTTTTTTTCGACTTTGGGAAATCGATAGACTGGTAAACTTTTTTTTATGTTAATCTACATACTTTAATGTACTTATAAAAAAAAATTCAGCCGTATTGCAAATTACTGGTACTTTTGGTCTAAATTGACCTTTACCGACTGGCCTATAAGCTCAACCGATATTTTCCATCTTCATATTTTATGAATCAGTCTGGAAGTAATTTGTGCAACATTACGGTAGTTATTGTGTCTATTAAAAAGTGATGTACCAATACACGTAATAAAATTGTGTCTGTCTGTACCGGCATCAACTGAGAACGGCTCTGAACGTATAAAGCTGGGTTTGAGCCATTAGATGCAGCATTTCTTCGGGAAGATTTAGGAGAAATCTACATTCGAGAAAGTTCATTCGTTCAAAAGTTGTGACGTCATTAGTGATCAAAGATGACTATTTCACCCTCGTTCGGGCACGTTTCTGCTTATAACTTTAGATTGGCAGCACCTATGGCCACTGTTTCAAATTCTGTAGGTTGCATTGTTTAGGAGATGATACAAAAAGTGTGCATTTGTCTTGAACGTTTTGGTTTACCGACTTTTTAAACAGCTGTAGCTTTTTCAATGGTAGGTTTTAGGAAAAATCTGATACCCCTTGGATTGAAGTTTAATTCTCTACAACTTTAGTATTTGACTTTTTTTCCAACGCGATCTAAGGCTCAAAAATGCAAAACATTTGATAGTTTTCCTTTAAGGTATTTTCGGCCGTTGTTGCAAGTGGACAAAGTCGCGGGTACAGCTAGTATTTATATATACATTTATTTATTTTTGAGTTGACTATGGTTTTAGGCTCTCGGGACCATGGAACAAAATACTAAGTAGCAATTTTCGAGTAGCAGCAACATGATAACTGCAATATGAACTTTGTTCCAATCTGCCTAAAAGATGCACAAGTAGTTAAGTATTTACTAGGCCTAAATATTAAAACTTAGTTGTAAATGTTAAGTAATATATATACATTTCTAGATTTTTCTACAGTTTTAATTAATAAGATTCATTATATATGGTCATGGAAATTAGTTAATAATTATTTATTTTAAAATTGTTATGATTGATAAATAATAACTTACTTGCGGGCAACTCTTTGCAGTAGACATCTATTGCACTTAGAAACAACAGTAGAGTAGTTATGCATAACCTCATCTGTGAACATTATGTATAATTCTATAAGATACTAATAGAAAAATTTACAATTACACACTTGTGTAAAATCACCAAAGAGTCTACTTTAATTTGATTTGTGAAATTTCTCATTAGTTGTTGGAAAAGATGATTCTTGCTGTACAATGTATATTGTCAACAGTAATTGAATACAATAGATATAGTTATTGTTGTGTACATGCTTTACTGAAGGCTACCCTCTACAGAAATTGGGCATTCATTGTAAGAGTACTACGTATTGCTGACATACTCGATTTGCGAAGGCTGTGTATGAGGTAACCAGATATTCCAAGATCAGAAATGGGACACTATTACTAAGTAGGGGAAAGGGAGAAGGGTTGGACATAGCATACTTTATAACAGGGTTTTTAAATTGAAACTTTGGAATTCAAATTAACGGATCAAATGACTTTCCTATTAAAGTCAAGTTTCTTGCCTTGTTTCCGTCAAGTGACCTCTTTTTTTTTTTGTACTTGTGACGCTTTTCAGGACTTTTATCCCATCTTCAAACACAATAAATAAATTACTTAACCGAGGTCGTCAAACATTAAAATTAATTACACAAAACATACATAGCCTAACACATTTCACATTTAAAGTATGTTTTGGTGTACACCTTCAGGCAACACGATGGCAACTGTCAGTGCCAACAATAATTTG
>JAGFPH010000221.1:791516-803969 GCA_018207615.1 Philaenus spumarius | reverse complement strand
GCATGTCTCTTAGTTTTTGCTCTATTGTAGTGGCCGTTGTTTTGTAGTTTTTGTCTCAGTAAAGTCTTTGCATGTCTTGTAGTTTTGTCCCAGTAATGTGGCCGCATGTCTTGTAGTATTTGTTCCAGCAAAGTGGCAGCATGTCTTGTACTTTTGTCCCAGTAAAGTGGCATAATGTCTTGTAGTATTTGTGAAAGTAAAGTGGCCGCATGGATCATATTTTTTTGTCTTTGTAAAGTGGCCATATATCTTGTAGTTTTTGCCTCAGTAAAGTGGCCGCTTATTTGTAGTTTTGACCTAGTAAAGTAGCTGCATGTATTGTAGTTCTTGCCCCAGTATTGTGGCCGCAAGTCTTGTAGTTTTTGTCCGAGTAAAGTGTTTGCATGTATTTTAATTCATGTCTCTGGAAAGTAGTTGCATGTCTTGTTAAAAAATGTTTGCCAAAAACATAGCAACAAATCTTAAAATAATACATTTTTAGGGGTTTCTTGGTATAAAATTCTTTGCGGTCAGGAGTCAAGGATTTTTGTTGTTTCTCCTTTGTTTTGTTGTTGTAACACTGTAAACCAGTTCACTCCTACTGAAGTAGGGCACCCAGCTGATCAACTTTTCTTGGTATAAAAATCTTTATACTCAGGAGTCAAGGCTTTTTGCCATTTCTGCCTTGGTTTGCTGTTGTAACACTACAAAGGACTTGACACCTACTAATATGGTGCGTCTAGCTGGTCAAGTTTTTAGACATTTTTCTTTGTATAAAAGTCTTTGCTTGGGAATGTCACAACTCCTTTTATATAGTTTAAAACATCCTTACAACTTAAGAGTATTTTTTAATTTACTTCACCCATGTCTGATATTAACACTGTGCCACTCAAACACATTTATATAAAACATTTTAATTTACGATTTCATAGGTTTATCATTTTTAAACACGAAACTAATTGATTATGATTCAGTAGTCTGTTAATGAATGAACAAAGACATACATATTTCTAATACAAAATATATATCTAATCTAATTCTAATCTAAAAAAATCCTTATCAGCTTGGCGTACATACAGGCACAAGGTAGAATTCAAACTTTTATTTACTTCGAAGTTTTCATAAACAATATTATTCGCCCCTTGCTCTATGGTTTGTAATTATCTGACAAAACATTTTGGTAATATTTAGAATATGTACAACAAAATTGTACGGGTTTAATATTGAGTGTACTAAACAAATAATGAATATTTTGTTCTCCAACCTCATTTTCGTTTCCCTTTGCTTAGGGGTTGGTCGTATAAAAAATGGTTTAATTCAAAAGTTTAAAATAATATTTAGATAAGAATATCTTTGATCGAATTTGATACTGTGCCTATAATGAAGAAGTTATGGAATTTCTGTCCTTCAACCACTTTAAAGGTAGACATTTTCCGGAACTAGCACCATAGTATCGAGTGCAATAGGCACCTTCTTCAAAATCTATCCAAAACTTCTAATCAAAATAAAAAGTATAAAACAATTAAAAACTTTAAAGTAAAAATCTTTGTCACTTTTTCTGTTTTTTTGCCCCTTTTTAATTTTTTTAATACATAGTTAGCCATTTTAGGTAACAGTTACTGCAGTCAACTTTGCTGGATAAAGCAGGAAGCAACTGATGTAAATTAAACAATTACAAAGACAATCGAATTTTGTGTATTATTATAAGGGTAGTTCGTGGAGTGGATACATTTTTTTGTGAAAATGGTGGTGAGTTAGTTCGAGGAAAGCAGATGGTTTAGCCGATGTGTGGTTAAAGTGAGGATGGATTGGGGGGAGGGGGGGGGGGATACTTTGTGAAATATAAAATGGAATGAGAGAGAAACCTGAAGTATGAATTGTAATATTATATACATTGATAAGTACTAAAAAATGTTGTTAATGTACAAAAACAATGTAGCCTAGTTATAATTTTGTACAAATGTTTTATTTTTAATTCTTTTTAAACAACTTTAACAAACATTTATTTAAATTAATTACACAAATAATTTTTTCCTTAACCTACAACATAATCTAAAACATTATATACAATCACAATATATACATTTTACCCTTTCAATAAAAAATAAGACATATTTAACTTGACATTTAGAAAATATAGAATTTGAACATTGACTAAGTATTTTTATTAGGCACCATATACTAGCGATGGTTTAGGTGGTGGGTACGGCCGACCTGAGGGCGGTGATGGTCTTATTTGTGACAGTAATTGTGGGTTAAATATTTGTCCCGTGTGTTGTTGCCCGTTGTAGTTGTGTACTATAAACTGAGTTCCAGTAAGTGAAGGAATAAATGGTGTGGTAAAGAAATGAGTTGGCACTCCTCCTCCACTCCCGATGTTCAAGTCAGGATTGTGTATGGTTAGGTCAGGGAATATCTCAGGCAGTGTGTATGTCGGTGCTATCATTTCTAGCTCGATGATTCCACGTCGTTGTCGTGTTTTAATTTCTGTACGGGGAATGGATTTTGTAAAAAATATTGGTGGAGGAGGCGGTTGTATTCCTGCAGGTCTCAGCCCTGGGATTTTTCCAGTTGGAACTGCGGAAACGTTAATTTGACGACGTTGCCTGGTTTGTTGTCGCAACGCTTCATATTCAGACTGCGGTACGTATTTAACAAAAAGTATTTCCGGAGGAGGTGGAGGAGGAACCGGTTGGGGCATCATTCCTGGAAAATTCTTGACCGGAACTGCTAAAATGCAGACTGCCATAAGAGAAACCAACAGGATAAATTGAACCTGAAACATAAATAAACATATTATGTACATAATTTCCTTTTGCGCGTTTAATAAAATTTGTAGCCACATTTTGTAACTTAGAAGTTAGGTACCGGTATTTAAAAAAAAAATTAAAACGAAAAATAACGTAAGTATAAACGAAAAGAATCTACCAATCAATATAGTTTATACTCTTCCTCAATTCAACTTTTTTTATGCAAAATTTAATAAAAATGCTCTAAAGATTTAAATTTCTCTCAAAATAAATTATTATTAGGTATATAATCTAGAAATGAATTATTTATAAAAACTGAACCTTTCAGGTATTCATATACTTTACTGAAACACTATATTGGATCCAAACTTTGTATCAAAAATATGTTTTGTTTCACATTAGCTTTGAATGGTAATACAGTAGGACGGTGGTAAGTGGGTCCTCTTTATCCCGGATATGCACATAACCCAGACTAATTTGGAGAAAAAACGCTGTGGACAGATTATGCTGTGTATGAAAATACAACTTTCATTATGTTTTTAAGCATCAGTATCATTACCAAGTGTGACTGTACTATCTGCATAACAAAACAGTCATTGCCAGCTACTTTTCAGTCACAGACAACATGACCCACACTTGTTTACTACGTTTTTGTAAACTTAAAATTTCTTCGCTTAAGATACAAGTAAAAGCGAATACATCAGCACCATCTGCAAGTGGTTGTTACAAGCTTGCTTTGATGTTACCTAACCTGAATCTGTATAAATCTTTCAGAGGTAAATTAATAAAGATCAATTTTCCTGTAGTTTGGACCACATGTTTACATATAATGGTGTGTACACCTATTTTTTCTGTCTTGTGGTCTACTCACCTTGTAAAGGCTACCGCGGTTTTGAAACACTATAGTTTCATTTTCAGGCCGCACATACTGTCAATTCCCTTGATAGAGATCATTATAAAGGTATTTAAAAACACTAAACACAACACAGTAACATTTATACAGATGGAAATATTGTGGGGCGACACATGTACCATACAAGCCTAGACTTGTGGGTAATAGACCACGAGACAGTAAAAAATTGGTACAAACCTCATTATATTACAAAAATAGAAAGATGTAAAGAATGCTGCCATATTGCCTATCTCGCCCCTTCTCCTCTCCCTATTTTATGCCATACTGCAACAAGCCAACATTCAACAGGACATGATCTGAGTTTTTGTATGTTTATGTAAGAAATAATAAGGAAAACAACATTTATAATGTTTCCTTTTTTAATTTAAAATATACATAACAAACTATATACTATTTACAAGTAGGTAAAATTAATATTGAGTATTTTCAACATATCTTTCAATTTTAAAGTTAATCAAGAAAGTACATTCTAAAACTAACTTTCTAAGTCAATCATAAAAAAATTCTAAATTTTTGGTCTCCTGAAAAAATTTAAATGTGTATAGTCCCCTTTCTGCAGTTAGCAATTCAAATATCATGTCGATGGTTAACGTAGTTTGCTATGTTACCACATATTTTACCACGTTTTTATTAACTTTCTTTATTTTCTGTTTGGCACAAATTTTGCAATCGATTATAAACTAACTTCCCGATGAGCTAGATACTTATTATAACTTTCAACATAGCTCAGAACTGGATGACAATGTAATATTAACTTACTTTCTGGTTTGTCTATATGGTACAAATTTTGCAATCAATTATAAACTAACTTTCCGATTAGCTAGAAACTTAACTTTCAACATAGCTCAGAACTGGATGGCAATGCAATATTAACATACTTTCTTGTTTGTCTATTCGGTACAAATTTTGCAATCGATTATAAACTAACTTCCCGATAGAGATTTATAACCCCATACAGAGTGTCCTAAAAATTTGTGATTATGAATTTTTAGCGTGTGCACTAGATAAATAGTAAGGAGTGAAGGGAGTAACTGTCTTTGAGAAAACTGTGTCCATATCAATACAATACAAACTCAGTGCAGTACAATTTTATTGTTAATGACTTAGGTGAACTATTCATGCATCAATTATCTATTGCATGTGCCTCCCATGTTTTTCGTTTTTAATCTTGCAAGTATTTTCATAGCTACTAAAAAGTCACGATCACAAATTTTCAGAACAATCTGTATGGGGCTAGGAGACATTATTTTATACATTTTAGTCCATTTTTAAAATGTGGTATGTTTATAAAAATGTTATTTAAATAATTATTTAGCTTCAATTTTTCAGTGAGTTTTTTAAACTAATTAAGTCAAGTAAATCTAAATTTAAAAAAGTGCTAAAATGTTAAGTAAAAAAAAAAAAAAACAAGAAGAATTATTTAGTAAATATGATTTTGTAGTACGTATTTGGAATCAATTGCTTCAAAAATATTTGAGACAGTCGTAGTACTTGAAATTTCTAGTAACAACACTTTTAACCCCAAGCTAATTGTTTTCTGGTAAACTAATTAATGAAAGACAGGTTTTAATGAATTGTATTTACCAACAACATGCTGCTTAAAATAACACTGACAAAAGTGAATCATTGAATCAGCTCCCTTATAGTATATTTGTCACAAGTCCGGAAAGTGGCCGTTACCGATGCACGCTCAAGTTTCAAGTACAAGGCAAAGCCGAGTACTTGAATTCGATCAAGCACCGGTATAGCACTTTCGGACGAGTTATGAACAGTCTTCTTCTTCTTCTTCTTCTAGTGGGCGGTCCAGAACCTTATGCACGTCAGCCTCTAGGGCTTATTGCGCTCCCACAAAGGATGATGGTCCCTCAGTTCCTCCTGTCCAGATTCAAAAGCCCATTGAACTTTAGAATCTGTTTGACAGTCGGTTATGAACAGTGCTTTTTATTAAATATACAGGGTGGCTAAAAATAAACTTGGGCCTATACCCCCTATTAACTTGTTATTTGTTGATATATTTTAACTGTTTCCAGCTATTAAGTACAAACAAAAGTAATTTGTTTAAACAATCTAATATTTATTAGGTTAAGAGCAGTAGGTAATTTTACAATTTGAAAGAAATGTTGATGGTACAGTTTTGGTTATTCAATATGTTAATTCCTTTATTTGAGAGTTTCTTTTGTAAAGCCTGGACGTTTTCAGAAGATCACTTTTTGGGTATCTGTTTGGAAGTCAGGTGCGATTGTTTCACTCTGTTCTTTATCGAAAATTTGGTACATTGTAAAGTAATCTCCGTCAGATTCATTGTTTTCATTTTTTGATTGTATGTTCTGATTTTGGATTGTCAGACTTTTAGACTTGCTTTAGAAAACAGCTTCATGGATACATTAATTTTTCTCAAAACTGAGTCCTCTATGTACTCCTCAGCTATGGCTGAAGATCTCAAACCAGCGTGCCGTTTTAGTGTAATCAAATCTGCTCCTCCCTTGACCACATGGAAGTCGAGGTTCTTCTCAGAGCATGTCCTGTGTAGGAATCTGGGTTTTCTAGTTTCAGGTATTGAGTTTGGCTCTAATTTTAGCAACATGCTGAGCGACACATTTTCATGATCACCAGGAAATCTTGTGATTTTCGGGTTTGGAGGGCGCAGAGTCATGTATTTTCTGATACTGTTACAAGGTTCAAATGGTCAATCTTCATTAGTAATTGTAAAAGCTCTGCTAGGTTTTTCCATCTCTAAGGAAAACAGTCATGTACCCACCATTGTCTTTTACATAATCTTTATTTATACGCAACATGTCATCTCGTCTGCATGCCCCATATATGCCAAAAGTTAAGATAACTTAACGAAGCAACCATTCGTTATCAGGCGCTGTGATCATAAACTTGGCAATTTCGTCACTGGTAAACACACTAGCCTTCTTAGGTTGATAACCAATGGACTGTTTTTTAAGAAATGCAATTGCCTTAGGGTAATTTGGAACATCAATGTTTTCAAACAACTTTTTAACATTGAAAATCTACTCCACAAAGTGTTTGGTTTCATGTCCTTTGCTTTTTCAGACATGTATACAATCAATCGTAGTTTCATCACTTACTTGGCCTATGTGTAGTGTTTGTTCTTCACACCAATTTTTAAATTTATTGTATTCACCTTCATATCGTAACCGTGAAGTGTCGGGTAACAACTGCATTGATAATTAATTCCGATGCTCTGTTCAATATTAATTCAGGACTATTAATATTTGAATCAGCCATTATTAACCTTCGAACGGTGGTATCATGGAGGTTACCTCCGGGTAGCAGATATTTCTGTAAATAAAACCCGTTAGGTGCGTGTCAGCACCCCGTGAGTCAGCGTAAAAGCCCTCCGTCACGAGACTCTTTCCTAGAACAAGACACAATAGCTTTCCCCGCCCTCGAGCTTCAGTTGTGAGTTTTTTTTTTCCGTAGAAACTGTAGATAGCCTCCGCGTGGGCCAGCTCGAGTAACGAAACAACCCGAAGTTAACTTCTTATCGAAGTTTTTCTTAAGTTTGTTTTCGTTATTGTGGTTAATTTGTTTAAAATATGAGTGCAAACGAAGACGAACGAATTCATAGACTCTTAGCTAGTGTAGAAAGAGAAGAAAAGGAGTTAACAGAAAAACCTACAGGGGCGTTTGTGAGAAAAAAAATGCTAGTTTGTTTTAATATGTTGCAGTCTTATAAGTTTTTATCTTATTTTTTTCATTGATTATTATTTCTAAGTAATATTATCAAGTATTTTATTTTTATCTAAAACTATATTACAGTTACGTCCAACTTAATTTTGTTTTGGTTTAAATTTTAGTAACATTTATGATAATTTAAGTTCAGTATATATATATTTAATAAAGCTACATATCACATATAGATTGTTTTTAATACATTTAGATGTTTGACTGACCATTAAACTGTAGTAAAACATGTTTTTTTATACCCTAAAGTAGTTGTTATTAAAACCTCCAGGTGCGCCCTCTGTAAATTTAAGTATTTTTACATTTTTACAGTAGTCTATAGGCTAATAAACTAACAACATCAAAGGTTTGTTATTGTTTCATTTGTTTATGTTGCTAGAAACAATGAGCTGTTTAAAAATTATATAATGGAATTTTGTAAGTAGAATAGCAGCGCTCGTGGTGAAAAATCTTGGAACCTTCTTACCCGGCCTATTCCTTTGTACAGTTTTACCCGGACTGTTTACCCGGCCTATCTGGAATCAATTGGTTTCAATCACAGCTGATAGAACTGTAAACATGACTTATTGCGTTGGTATGATGAAAAAGAGTATAGCGTATGTGCATGGTTATATTGTTTGATTTATTTGTTAACATGTAACAGCTGATTATTCCATCAGCTGTAATACTTCAAAAACTAGGCCTATGTGAACCATTTAAGGTTATGTTTACAAATTTTAGGTCAAGTTTTTTGTTGTTATTATAGAAATATTAATATAAATTGGTGCATTATTGATACATTGACCTGATTAGCTTAAAATATTCATAATAAGACCAATCCTAGAATACAGTATACAATCCTAAAGGTTATGTTTACAACTTTCATGAAAAAAATGCTCAAAACCTTTGAGCAAAATCGCTAATAAAAATTTGAATCTATTCCTACTAAATAAAATGAATAAATCAAACAATGCAATCATGCAAGCTATACTTGTTTGTTCACCGAAAAGTATGAGGACTATGCGGCCTATTTTCTATAATTAATTGTAGGCTCTGGACATTTACCTTGTTGAAAACCCCTGAAGACAAAGACCTGATTATACATAGCTTGTTGTAGACCTAAGTAGTTTCTTCCGAAGAACGAAGTAAATAAAACTGATTGTAAAATATATACATTTTCAACGACTTTTAACCTCAAAACTTATCATGTAGCTTTCATTAGTTACATGTATAATGTGAGTTTGCCCATTAAATTGAATATTTTTTAATTACTAAAAAGGTATTACACTATAGTATAATTCTTATAATTATACACATTTACCAACTTAATAATCAGAAATAATAATCACATTGTAGGCCTAGAAAAAGTTTGTAAATACCGTACTGTAGTATTCTTTTTAAATATTTTTTTCTAATTTGTATCTATAATCTGCCTGTGATTTTTCACGGGGCTTACTACAAATTAAATTGTTGAAATTAAATTGGTTAGGCTAAATTGTTTTTGGTGAATCTACAAAGTAGATTTGGATGTTTTTAAAACAAATTAAATTTGTTTGGAAATAATTGTTTTAGTAAAGCCAAAATAAATTAGTATTTCTGAAGTTCTAACATTTTGGACCACACACCTCCTGACTTTGCAACTTGTGAATGCAACACTTGAGAGTTTAGGTCGACCTATGTTTAAAGGTTTTGTTTGCTTGCTAATCGTACCGTTCATGTCGCCTGTTATGCTTTATATTTTCTTATAGTTGTGATTTTAAATTGCCCCAAAATTTTTATATATTTGATTTTTTAAAAAATATTATTTAATAAAATAATTATAGCTTTCAATAAACATAAAGTCAATGGTTAACTTAGCCTGCTACTATTGCAATGTTACCACGTATTTTGTTGCTTATGTTTTTTTAAACCAGGTAAAGTTAATTGAAATAGATAAAATGTTTAGTAGAAAAAACAAAAAGAATTGTTTAGTAGGGTAAATATGTTTTTGTAGTATTTGAAAACATTGCTTCAAAAATATTTGAGAATACATTTCTATTAACAGCACTTTTAACCCCAAGCTAATTGTTTTCTAGTAAACTAATTAATGATGGACATGGTTTAATGAATTGCACTTACGGTTGACATGCTGCTTAGGATGACCACTTAACACTGACAAAAGTAAATCCTTGAATTGGTAAATAGTTTTTGATGAATATGCAAAGTAGGTGGGGATATTGTTATTAAACAAATTAAAGTTGCTTGGAGATAATTAATTGTTTGTAGTAAAGCCAAAATAAATAAATATTTCTGAAGTTACTTTGTAACCTGTGGAAGTAATTAGAAAAGGGTTGAAAACATTCTAATTACACAATTGGATTCATAATTTTAGTTGTAACTAGGCCTATTTATTTTTAAAATGAGAAAGAAAATAATTTAGCAAAAGCCTGTTAATTCGGAACTTTTAAACAGGACTTCACAAAATCCACAATTCAATAATACATAGAAAACAATCTTGGGCATACAATTCTGGTTCAAAGTGAAATTAAAGTGTAGTACATTGTCTCCATATACTTAGGTAAATGAAAAATCTGTTTAACAAGAATCTCTTTCAACTATAATTCTTTTTTAGTTATTAATTTTTATTTTTATTTTATTCTTTCCATAAACATTGCTCATTTTGTGCTACAAGGAAGCTGTCACATTTCTTAACAAATTGACTTGAATAACAATCTTATAGAAGTTAACAACTTAACAAAGTAACAACTTAAACATATATGAATTATATTTTAAATCATCTACCACTTACTACATAAAAAAACATTCTCTTTATAATTTTTGATAATATAATTGTTCTTTGTTTGACGAATTAACTCAAAAATATCTTATATAAAACAAATTGTAAGCATTTTTAGCCGAATTTTTGAAGAAAATAAGAGCTATTACACTTGACCCAACTTGAAAACGGTTCGTCGGAGGAGGGTAAAACTTCGTTTCTATCCGTTTCAGACCATTTAGAAACGATACAAAAAATTCATTACTTTATATTTATATATATATATGTTTTATTCCCGGATTGATAAGTGGTAGTAAATATGCTTAAAAATTGCTGATTTTTTGGTGAAAGGGTCCTAGTAGGATTCTTCAGATACTTTTTTTTTTTGTTTTTCGATCCGATTCAAAATGGCGGAGTTATACCGATTAATCGTTTTTGGGTAGGGATTTAAGGGTATATAAGTATATGGGTTTTTCCCATCTTGATAAAATGGTAGTAAATATGCTTCAAAATAGCTAAAATTTTAGTGAAAGGGTCCTTGTGTCCCAGACACTAATATTTTTATTTTTCGATTTTACACAAAATGGCGGCTTGTTTGATTCAAACCAAAATGGCAAAGTTAGAGCGAGGAAATTGCATTATTTCTCCCACTCAAAAGCCTGTGTGCAGTTTTTGAGCTATATCGTTCGAAAGGTAATTAAATTTACTACAATCCTGTGTAAAAGTATTTCAGGTACAGTCCCCGGAACAAGGAACAAAATTGATAGGAAGCTCCTGATAAATGATTTTTTCATTATCCGTGTAATGTTTTTGCGCAATTTCTCCCACTCATAAGCCCGTGTGCAATTTTTGAGCTATATCGTTCGAAAGGTAATTAAATTTACTACAATCCTGTGCAAAGGTAATTCAGGTACAGTCCCCGGAACAAAGAACAAAAGTGATAGAAAGCTCCTCATATATGATTTTTTTCACTATCCGTGTAAGGTTTTTGCGCAATTTCTCCCACTCATAAGCCCGTGTTCAATTTTTGAGCTATATCGTTCGAAAGGTAATGAAATTTACTACAATCCTGTGTAAAGGTAATTCAGGTACAGTCCCTGGAACAAAGAACAAAACTGATAGGAAGCTCCAGATAAATGTTTTTTTCATTATCAATGTAAGGTAATTGGGCTATTTCTCCCAATCATAAACCCGTGTGAATTTTGTGAGCAATATAATTCGAAAGGTAATTAAATTTACTACAATCCTGTGCAAAGTTATTTCAAATACAGTTTCCGGAACCAGGATCAAAATTGATAAGAAGCTCCCGATAAATGTTTTTTTCATTATCAATGTAAGGTAATTACGCAATTTCTCCCACTCATAAACCCGAGTGCAATTTGTGAACTATATCATTCGAAAGGCAATTAAATTTACTATAATCCTGTGCAATGGTATATTTGGAACAGTTTCCGGAACAAGGAACAAAACTCATAGGAAAATCTCATTATATAACTAGTTATTCCCTGATAAGAAAATTCGGCTATAGTAATGCGGCAGTGCTGCTTACGGTTTTTTTTCATTCACTATTGGTTTTGTTCTAGGAATTGTGAAATATTAATTTGTTAACTATGAAAATAAAAAAATAATGAATTGTAAACCATTAAAATGTAAAATAGATGGATGTTTCTAGATGTACAGTAGTTGGTGGAAGTTAGTTAAACATCTTCTGTACAAGTATACAAAAAATGAAAGTACAACACTTGCATGAATACAAGTGAATACAACCAATGTACTTCCAACATGTGTTACTATTTTAAATAAATTTTATTTTATTGTCTTACAATTTCATTTTATATGTGGCTATGGAATAGTTTACAAGTAATGGGCCATTTTTGACAGGTTACAATAACATGTAGCCTATGTACAGAAATAGATATTTGTTAAATATTCAAAATACTTAGATTATTATGAGTTGAAAGAAACTCTCCGAAATAATCTTTGTTATGGATAATGTTCTAATCTTTCCTATATAATTTGCAAGTTGTCTAAACTAAGGTAGTGTCAGTAGTTCAGTGAAAGTATGCCTCGGGCAGTCAGTCCTAGGATTTTATTCTAAAACTACAACAATAATCTGCTGAAACACAAATAAGTGTTTTGCTATTATTAGTTCAGGGTTACATTCTTTAAATAGTCTAATAAATGATCCCTTGCATATTATTATGAAAACCAACGGTGAAATTTGCACATCCATATCTTTAACCGATTAAAAATGGCGGCAAAAAAACAACAAAATCTTGTTTTCTGATTTTGCCCCATTTTGCTGTACTTTAAAAAAATACTAATTATTATTCTTTTTGGATTTAGAATTAAATAAGCTTTCA
>JAGFPH010000221.1:765222-791416 GCA_018207615.1 Philaenus spumarius | reverse complement strand
TGAAAGCTTATTTAATTCTAAATCCAAAAAGAATAATAATTAGTATTAAAAAAATATAGTACAGAAAATGGGGCAAATCGGATAACACGATTTTGTTGTTTTTTGGCATCCATTTTTAATCGGTTAAAGATATGGATGTGCAAATTTCACCGTTGGATTTCTCTTGAAATTCTACATCGAAATGATGTATCACCTTCCCATTTAAAAAAAACAAAGTTACATTCAAAATGGTGGATCCAAGATGGCGGATACATTTTTTGAAATCTTAATAAAATTTTTACATAGAGTAGGCTCCGCAATCACATCTACCTTCAAATTTTCTTTATTTACAAAATATTAAACCAGTGCGGGACTTTTTGTACACCCCTTATAACTGTGTGAAGTGAATTACATGATATGAAAAGACAACCTGCCTACATGCAACATATCAATGTTATACAAACAGATGTAATGCAGTGAAATAAAATCAATTTATTTATGTAAAAAGTGTAAGTGTGGTTTGTTCAATGCAATCATCTCCGCAGAACCATGAGGGTTATATGTTGTGGTAGCCCTCCATCAATAAAGAAGGTTTCAGTATGGAACTGCAGGGTTGGGTTCGGAAGTATGGGTGAGCGCATCGCACCAATGTACTTCTTATGAGAAGTCGTGAAGCTGCTGGTAATTGAGTGCCGAAGTAGTAGTAGTGGCGGCCACTACTAAAAAATGTTCTAGAAGCTTAAAGAATATTCCCAGAATGTTGGAGAATGTTATAGATGATTTTGAACTATCAAAGGACTTCCTGTTCCGGAATGTTCCAAAAACCAGAAACATGCTATGAAGCTAGAGACCTAAAACTTGACACATATCACTCTTTAAATTATTTATAGAACAAAAAACATTTACATTTTGATTATTTCCGTCTAAGGTGTACAAAATTGTTTGTAGAAAATATTTTAAATAAAATGCACTTCAAACAAACTATGGAAATTATGGTTTTTGCGCTTACAATCATAAATGATTATGTATGTAAGCCTGAATGGGAAACATAGATTGATTTGGACAAAATTCACTATATATTTTTGGGTCAGTGAACTCTCAATATTTACCCGATACTTCTTTCATTCATTTATTCATTTTTGCGAGCGAAGCCATGTATACTACTAATACATCAAATAAATAAATAGTATTAATTAGATAATGTTAATTAAACAGTGTTAATTAAAAAAATCCCGCCTGTATTAATGTTAGTCGAGATTTACATTGTTTTATTTAAGAAATTTAGTGTTATTAAATTCTTATTTTAATTACAGATGTCGGATTTGATGGACACAAGTTTAGCTCAAGGTGTGACTGTTCAAGGAAAGGATGATGGAATTTGTGCAAAAGCAGAATTAATACAGGTAAAGTGAAGAAGCAAAGATCTTTCACCACTTTACTTTGTATGGATTTATTTCAATAAGATAAGTTTAGTGGCTTCTCTATAGCTAGACTAACATTAAATTTGCTTTTCCTAAATAAATTGTAAAAAGCTTAATTGATTTTTACTTGAACAAGTTTATAGCCAAGTGTGTCTCACATACACACATACATAGCTTCAATGTGTTTCAGTTTTAATAGAAATGCAATCATGCCCATGTATGTGGTGGTAGCTAAACTACATTTACAAATAAGAAACTCCAACTTAATAATGAAAATGTACATATAACATTCATTAAATTTTAATATGTTTCGTCTGACAGTTACCAAAGTAAAATGTATATTATTAGCATTCCTGTTGTTTTTTTATTTACAAAAACCCCGTCTTAAAATCCCTAAAAAATGACCTGAACTATAAATTATTAGCCTATTAATAATAAATTCTGCTATATAATATTCTGCTAATCTTAGTGCTTCCTTATGAATTATATATTTTAAAAATCTATAAAAACATAATTTTCAAACTCAAGATTTCTCTAGTTTTGAGATAACCTACTGTAGTTTACTTTGTTTAATGAATATCCATAAGAAAGATGAACTATTGTAGTGACTTATGGTGAGATCTAAAGCAGGGAGTGTTCAATGGTCCCCAGAACACGGTTTGGGGTGTCATTAAAAATGTATATATATATACAAATATTTATGTGTTCGCACTCTAAATATTTCGTTCTTGCAGGCAGCTAAACCCTAAAACAGATAAACTTAATTTTGGAAATCCTCTCAACTCACATCGGTGGTTCAGCTGATGATCGAATTATTTTGTTTTTCATTAAATTTTTCCAGCTATATGATGACTATAAATTATACCTATAGTACAAGTCATTTTTCAGTTGTTTACACATGTAAAACCGCAGTTGTTGGGCAGAATGCCGTAACAGCAGTTCTGGGTAGGGTAGAACACGGTCAACTGCTGTGCTTATAGCTTGTTTGTATTTAACTGTATCGCGTTGCTTATTTCCCATTCAAATTAGATGTCTGTGTAGAAAATATTTTATTGGTGACAAAATAATCACTATGAAATCTAAATTCTACTGATTTTCTGTTATTATCTTCTGTTTATAAGTAATTATTAATGAAATTGATACTAAATTATTTAAGTAATAGAAAAAGTCAAAATAGTTACTATCAAATTTTTAAAAATCTAAAGAATTTCGAGGTGTTGTTTTAGAATTTAGCCAAGTCACAGAGAAGAAAAATACAGAGGAAACATCTAAACGGCGGGATCGTGCGCCCTAGTTGTAGTTCCGATCTAGTCCGGTGGCCGCGCTAGGATGTCCTAATGCACGTTGCGAGAGAGAGAGAGAGAGAGAGAGAGAGACGAGCGGGGAAGGATGTGATGGTTGCAGGGGAAATGTCCCACTTCCCCGCCTCGTTTAGACTGCAAGTTGGGAATTCAACGTTTACTCGGCTGTTATTTTCTGTATAAGTGTAAATGTAACAGAAAAGCCTATTTTCACTACGGGAAATAATTCCCGTAGAAATTAAGTACAGAATAGTCTATTTACTAAGATAAATTATTTTATTTGTATTATAATTTAATTCAAACTTATGTTTTTAAATGAGACATACTTTTTGAATAAGTTATAAGCTAATAAAAGATTCTTGAACCAACTTTAACTGAACCGATACAAGTTTTAAACATTTTAAACTTATTAGAGTATGTTTTGTACAAATGTTTATCTAACAATTTAATTTCTGATTTTTATTCACTGACTTACTGAAGTAAATACTTGACAGTTTTTTTATTACAAACATTTTGTGTTCTAAGGTGTAACACTTACATCCATGTCACAGAGAAAATAATAAAGTAAGAAATGAGTCAGCTGTTTCCTATAGTGACTAAAGGAACAGAGATTTGGTCTAAATGAATAAATGACGCAATACATAAATAATACTAATCATTTAATTTTTCATATAATTACATTTCTTAATGACGCAAAATAATTACAGTAGAATCATTTTTTCTTAAATAAACAAATAATAAAACGTAAAAGCAGACTGTAAAAATAGGAAATACAAAAGCAGACTTACAAAATATATATTAAAATATGAGCGTATGTAAAAGGTGAAATTGTACAGAAACTTTATTTCAACGAGTGGTGCGTTATAAGCGAACAATATGAAGCGGTATTTAAGACTATAAACAGTTCGATAAATAAATAAATAAAAAAGAGTATAACAACAGTACATAGCACAATTTAGTATGGAGCGAAAACTTAATATGATAGTATGTACAGTGATCATGGAAGCAGTTGGAAGAGAGAGAAGGGATCAATCTATGTATGTGAAAGAGCACAGATGTCACAGGATACAGAACGTTATGAAACGTACTGGTTTTTCACTGGGATGAGGTAGAACGTATTGCAAGCAGCGTCTTCTATCAAGATGGCGTAACGAACTGTACATGTAACTGGACAGAGGTGGTGAAAAGTTCGTCGTAAAATGTTATATTTTCTTTAAAATCGCAACAAATGTTGCATTAAAATGGAGTAGTGGTGCTTGAAAGTTGGTGAAAACTTAGAAAGTAAAATCTGTTGTGTACTTTTCTTGGAAAGTGAAATTATAAAAAAGCCGCCATGTGACCGGACTAACGCTATGGAAGTAAGCTAGCTATATCAAATAGAGTCAGTGCAAAACTAGGTTCAATTACAAAAACAACTGGTATCGTGAGTAAATATGGCCATTAATTTTAACTTTAGAAGTCTGCATTTTAGAAGTTTACAATTTTTTGAGAAATAAATTAGCTTCAATTTTCTTAGCTATTGCGTCATACTATAGGTGGACTAGGGCTTAATTGTAACTTGTACATATTTATATATAAATGATTTGTTGTTTGTTTCTTGTATTCTTGATGTATTTCATTGTAAATCAGCATTCTTTAATTATGTCAGAGTAAACGAATAGTTGCTGCCATAATGCCTTGAATTTCTTTCTATAGCCACGAATATCCATTTAGCCACTACTTTAATTAGCCAGGTTCCCACCCCTAAGAAGATAGAATTAATTAACAAGTATTTTTCAGTGATTAGTAATTATAAGTAAATACATGCAAACAGAGCATAAGTGAGGTTATATGTGGATTATCGCAAATTATCATGATTATTATTTTTTTTATTATTAAGATTATGGGAGTCAAGTGAAGGTGATTTTTAAGGTGAATTCAAGTAAGGTGCATGTAAGTAAGGTGAATTGAAGTAAGGTGAAATATTTAATATTGTTCTACGTTGAAGTTGGAAGAAAGAGGTTATGGAGAGTTAAGGTGGGCGATGATTATTATTGAAGTGAGGCAATAGGCCTAGGAGGTGCATAAGCAATTTTAAGTAGTATATGAGCGACGATTTTTGTTTTTAAGGTAAATAGGTAAAGGAGGTGTTGAGGAGATATTAGTGGGTATTAGATAATCCACATATAGCATTTTTATTTTGATTTAAAATATTTTTTTTTTTAATTTTGAACTTTTTATCGAACCCCATTTTTTTTTAACACAGTATAACTTAACATTTTATTTTATTTTTTGTAACCTTAAGTTACAAAGGTAGCTTTGAAGCTAATTATTTAGAATTACCATCAAAGTTGCAATGTTATTCTTATG
Organism: Philaenus spumarius; assembly: GCA_018207615.1. Lineage (NCBI taxonomy): Eukaryota > Metazoa > Arthropoda > Insecta > Hemiptera > Aphrophoridae > Philaenus > Philaenus spumarius. Next base: position 786,366 of record JAGFPH010000221.1, on the reverse strand, counting down.
GAGATTTGTTTTAATTGTCAAGCTGATGTCATTAACAATTGGCATAACAATGGCAACAACAATAAACTCATCATCTGTAATATTACAAAACCTAGCCCAGATTATATTTCAGGGTTATGTTTACAACTTCAATCATATCTATATTGTCTTGTGAAGTAAATTTTACTGAATAAACGGTATGTAGAAACTTATGAAGAACTAATGTAGGTTATAATTCGTTGCATGATTTAATTTGAGGTTATAAAATGAATATAAATATATAAAGCAAAATAAATACCGGTACATTATAAGTGGATTTCATACAAAAATTAGTTTTAGAAGTTGAGAAATTAGAATTTAAAAATTGTTTGGAACATTTTATAACTTTTCTGGCACATTTCCAAAAAAAGGACAGTACAAAAAATTGTTTTAACTTTAATCTACGTTGCGAGGAAAAATAAAACAAAAAATCATACAAATAGGTTAATCTGCACCGGGGCTTATATTTTTTATATTTTTACTGGAATACACGTAGAAATCCCTAAAAATCTAATGATTTGTCACTTTTAAGGCGGCCATTTTGGGCAAGCTTGTTTCTTTTTTCTTATTTTAATCTCATATTCATGATTAGCGACTAAAAATTAAATAAAAAAGAACTTACATAAGAAATATTTTTTTAAACTCAAAAACCGTTAATTTTTTTAGGAAAATGGCAGCCATTTAGTATCTAACATGTTGAATTTTAAAATTTTATATATACTTGTGATCATTTGCTTCCAAAAACTCCAAATAACCAGTTTCAACCAAAAATTCGTTTTAGAAGTTGAGATATTAGAATTTGAATTTTTTTCTGAAACATTTTGCATTTTCCCGGTACATTTCCAAAAAAAACAAAGAGCACAAAACAATTTTTTTAACTTTAATCTACGTGCCAAGATGAAGAAATCAAAACAAAAATCTTAAAAATCGGTTAACCTGCACCGGGTTACCTACTTTTGGCCTTTTTTGTCTATTTTTACTGGTCTACAGTCTACAGTGTAAATATGAATGTTCTAAACAATTTTCTACTATTTATTTTATATTATAAATGTTCTTACGTTATGGTTGTGTAGTCGAAAATATCTTTTTTCTTTTTTTTTGTCAGGAAAAAAATTCCTGCGGGAAAAATTTAGGTAAAAGTTCAAATTTTAATAATATTTGGTTGTTGTTCATCTAGGGCCATTAGTTATTTTTTGGCAGCGAGTTTATTACGATGATGTTTTAAATCAGCATTAGCGCTCAGGACTCGTCGCGCAGTGCGGGCTCTGTTTCTAGTTGCAAAAGTTGAATTATATTGTTAGTATCTGGCGAAACAAAACCTTAGGCTAAACAATATTTATTTTAATAATATACGATTATTATATATATACAATATATAACTTAAGTTAAATTTTAAAGAAGAGTTAGTTTTTTGCATTACTGTACTTAGTAAATGTAGGGTATTTGTAAATCTAGTTATTTCAGTTGATTTGTAAATTTATTTTAAATAATTTGTTTCGTTTTGCGTCAAGTAATTTTATTACAGGTTGAATATTGCATTACTGTACAATTTTAACATTATATTACTTTTTTGATTTAAGTTTTATTTTCATAGAACTGTATATAGGTCTTCTGATTATATTTACATTTTCATTCAGTTTACATTTTGAATGTATACCTATTTTTTTCGTATTGACGGGAGGGAATGCTCTTTATATTATTTTGTGCTTTCTACTAATAGAAGGTAATACTATCTTCTACCAATCATTTATCCAACAGTCGATCGTCAATAGATTCATTCTAAAAATACAAAATTGTATAATGTGGTAATTTGTTATCGTCTTTATATTATGAAATGACCAAATTATTATGTTTAAGTAGAGTAGGCTACAGTATTTTTTATAGTCTATGAATTACAGTAATTGTAAACCATTTTATCATTCCTACCAAGAGATTAAACATGTTCAACTGCATCATATTTTCTTTTATAATCCTGTGTACTAAAAATAATATCATTTCCCGCAACTATTATAAGGATTTAAGCGTTTTAATTAAAGCATAATTAAAACATTTATTGCTTTACTTTGATAATCCATTTAACTTATTTTGTACTATTGTTCAAGTGTTTTACATTTATTGCTACATGACAATCAAATACAGAACATGTTTGTGACAAGTTTCCTATACAATTACTTATTGTAGCAGCGGGGACAGCCAGGGAGTCAGGCGTGTGTCGCGCGGTGCTGGAGGGGACGAGGGGCTAGCCGCGGGCGGGGAGGGGGTAGGTGAGGGGCCAGCGACGATGCTGCCCTCTCATGGCGACTCTGGGAACTACAAATGTAGATACCAGTGTCGAGTGTTAGACACCCAATTCGCGCACGCTTAGATGTTTCCTCTGTATTTTTCTTCTCTGTGGCCAAGTACAAATTAAATTTAGTAGTGAAAATATCACACTATCAATATACTAGACCTAATTATTATTTTCAACAATTTAAAAGCTACGAAGTAATTTATAAAAAATGTCTAATAGACATATAAGTTATTATATTGATTAGGTACTACATTAACAAAATAATAATTCATGCTTCATAAATTCTTTCTTATTTATTTTGTTTTTAGGTGTCATGCGATCAAGTAGAAAGAGATGTTCATGAAAGTAATCTGAAAAGGAATCAAATTCAGACTGACCCGTTAACAACAAATTCATCGGATAGTAATGAAATCATTGACATATTTATGGATAGAAATAGTAAGCAATTTATAGTTCCAGGCGTATTTGAAGTGGTAAATGAAATGGTAGAAAATTGTTGTAGATTAGTTGGATTGTGTAACATTGAACAGATAAAATATGGTTACGAAGATGGGAAAACAGAAGAGAGGACAAGTGAATGTGCAATGGAACAATGTGAAGAACAAGCAATCAATACTCCAGTAGTTTTCATCCCACCTTATGATTTCAGCAATTTCCATGAAATAACAAAAGCTGAAAAAGATTTTACAATAAAGAAATCAAAAAATTGCTTCCTTAAAGGTTGTAAATGGTGAGTACTTTTTTGTGATGGCGGAAACACAACTTCAAAATCAAATCATTAATAATTAAGGCTGATGTTTAGTAAATGTAGATGGTATTTTTTTATAGTTATTACAATTTATTTGGGCATACATAAATACCTTTCTATTGTCGTTGCAATTTTTCAATTATGATGGTAACTAAAACAACAAATGCTGTTTATCCAATCACTGCAGCCTCCTCGAAGAGTAGCACTCATCATAAGCAGTGGCGGCTTGTGCTTAGGTTCACTGGTTCAGTGAACCCCCAAACAAATTGCGGTAATAAAATAATATTTTAACAACTATAAATATTTAGTTCTTGGTTTCATAAATCTAACAATATAGTGTGAAAAGTTGTTAAAATACGACAGAGTTACAACGCGCAGCTCTACTACATCGTTTTCAGCTGCCTGGTTCAATCCAAAGAATGAACCTCCTGGCCTAGGCGAGGGGGAACAGCGGGGGAATAGCGTTTCTAGCATTGCTTTTCGCTGCACGCTAAATGCAACAACTCCCGACTCCTTCCGAAGATAGCCGAAGCTGCAGTTCACAACTAACTTTGTTATGGTGTGTGTAGTTGGTTTGTTTACTTCTTTGATTTATAGGTTATGTCAGTTATGCATTCTATGAAGTTCATGGATTAAGTTTGTGTTAGTTTGGGCATATTTTTATTATTGATAAATAATATTATTGCATTTCAGTGTTGTTATTAGCGTTGTGTTAAGGAGAATGAACATCTTTACATCTTTGCTAAGGGTAACTTTTCTTCTTTACCTCTTGGGAAAAGTGTGCTATTAAAGTGTGCAGGTCACTTCATTATTATTATTAAAGTGTTACTTCATTATTTAATTTATGAGTCACTTTATGAACTAAAAACTTAATTAAACTAATGAATAAAGTAAAGGCTACTATGTAAGACAACATTGTTCTCAATTTTCCATTTATAATAATTAATATGTATATGGTACTCAAATCTATCATGAAAAGTGTAACCCGATTTATCTCATTGCATGTTCAGAAATTTGCAGGAAACCCCCCCCCCCCCTACGGGGAATCTATGGGGAATAGATTTGAACCCCCAAGGTAATAATTCACCAGCCGCCACTGATCATAAGTAAAATATAGTACATCACTATAAAAACACGAGAAACAATACACATTTTAAATAGATCCGAGACTATGTCTTTGTTATTTAGTTTATTAAAAATATATGATTGAAGCCACATGATCTACAAACAATGTAAACATGGCTTCACTTGCTGCACAACAACAATTAGGCATTCTCTTCAACAATAGGTCGACACTAAAAAATTAATACAACAGAAGTGGATTTTCAAACTCATATGTAATGATTGCAACAAATATTATTTAAACCTTTTACCCAAAGGTTTACAAAATCTTTACCATTCCATAAAAACATATTCATCAAACAAAAATCTAACTATGCCGAACATTTGATTGCGTTATTACTTTTGTGACTGTAGTTATAAATTTACTGTCATCGGAATAAAGAATATACTTAGCGGATAAGAAATTAGGCAAATTGTTGGTAAGTAAACAATAAATAAAAAAAATCCAAGTTCAGAACTTTGGGGAACTCCATCCATGACTAGTTTTAGATCTGATTCATACCATTATTTTTTCTTGTAACGTTAAAGGAGGTTTATTACTAAAGTTTATAATGGTTAAATGTGGTAAAATAAATGGGGAATTTAATTTATGTACTCATTTCTAATCAAACTTGTATTTATGTGTGTATTGATGTCAACCTAGCAGACGGCTGAAGCCATGCTAGACTATATGTTAGAAAAGAAACGTTATAATTCTGTAAAATAAATCAATAAAGCATATGTTATTATTATTATTATATATTATTAATGGTTAAATGTATAAAACAAATGTTTATCCTGACTAGCAAAAATTTAAAAGTTACAAATAAAATTAAAAGAATCTTGTTTATTAAACAAATTATATAAAATGTGTTTATATTGTAAATTATTAATTATTATTTGTAAAAAATTAATTATGTTTAAATTGAAAGCTTAAATAAAATTATTTTAATTCATAACCTCAAATGTACTTACTACTTGTAAAAATCCTCTATAACACATGCTTTATATTTAATTTTCAACCTTTAAAGAACCACCTGTAACATACTAATCCAGTTCTCAACAGAACAGCCCGACAGACCATATGTTTGTGACGTCACATAGCCTAACGTTTTATCCCGCCAGAATCCTATCCGAACTGTTACACGTGGTTAACCAATATTATTCTTTATAAAAATTATTAAACTTAGAGTTTCGTAGGTTCAATCACTGTACAAGTTTTTTGGGAATTGAATCGTGGTTGCAAAGCAAAAGAAATTGACTTAAATAATGGCTGACTTTAAGATTTCAATGAGACATATTAAAAAACATATTCAGTCTTAAGAACATTAAAATTAAAAATATTATGTTTTAACAACGGATCCCTTAATATTATTTACAAGATTAATAATTTAGTTTCCTGTATGAAGCAAATGAAAAGAAGCAGACAGGTCAAAAAATAAAAAAATTTAAATATGCTTATTACTAATACTTGCAAGTTTGATAGGCCTTTCCAAATTACATTAGTCTTACGTCGTATTGTTTACACAATTCACTTTTGTCGAATCTTCACTTTAAGTACAATCGATAAACAGTAGTCTCTCCAAAATTTGATTTTCCCCTTTTTATGTTCTGAATTACACCTCACGCCGCACTATGAATATTCACTGACTAATATTAAAAATATATTTAGTCCGATTATGACTCTAAAAACTCAAATAATAAAAAACATCTCTCCACCTCGAACACAAGTACGTACGATTGTAAGCCTGTTGCAGAACTGATGTAAAACCAATGCAGTTTCTTCATAGGCGCCAAGCCTAACTTCCGCTAAATGATATTATTTATTTCTCTGTGATGACCATTGATTATAAACAATAGAAATAACAATAATGCTACTATTTTCTTAATTTATTCTCATTCGAAAAACTGCATATGTTACAACTATAACTACAGTCAAACTTCAAATTAAAAAAATGTTCAAGAAATTTTTTCTGAACACCTTGCATAACTGCATACATATTAACAATATTTAGACTTCCTAATAATGAAGTTTAAAAAAGAAAAGTTTAGCATAAGTTATCCTAATTCTATAAAACAAGAGTCAGTGGGCTAAAAAGATAAATTTTTGGAAGAATAATATGTACGGTTGTGCATTATAAAGTTTATGAGTAGCTCAGCTCGCTTCAAGTTGTACTCTAAGAATTCTGTCTAGTTGGCAGTCGTGTGCTGTCTCCTTAACAAACAATACAGGTTGGGCTTCCAAGAATTTTGTCTGCCTTCATTTTGTTGGGCTTCCAATAGTTTGTACTCTAAAGTTGCCTACAGTTTTTTTGCCTTTTGCCTTTAGATTTTCTGTGTCATTTGTAGTGTTCACATGTTTCCTAATATATGTTCGTTTAATAGAACGTTAAAAAGAGATGTCTGAGTGTTTCGGAAAAAATGTGGGTTATACAGGAAGTAAATAATGTTGTAAAGAAGAAATACATAGCTGAATAATTTGGTATTCCGCAAAGTTTGCTGTCAATTATTCTGAAAACCATGAGTCTATTTTAAAAGTGCAGTGTCTAACTTGCTTATTCCTGTAATATACTGTAATTTAGTAATCTCCATATAGTAATATACATAGTATAGTATTTGTGCATTGTAACACTAACAGCCATGTCACAGAGAAAATATACGATAAGAAATAAATCAGCAGTTTCCTATAGTGTCTAAAAGCACAGAGGTTTGGTCTAAATAAATAAATGACGCAATACTTATATAATGATAACCATTTATAATTTTTATATATATATAAATTTCTTAATGACGCAAAATAATTACAGTAGAATCATTTTTTTTAATAAATAAATAAAAAATATAAGCAGACTGTAAAAGTAGGTAATATAAAAGCAGACTTAAAGAATATATTAAAATATGAACGTATGTAAAATGTGAAAACTATATAAGAGATTTTTCTTCGGCGAGTAGTGCGTTTGAGGTGAACAGTATAAAGCAATAGTTAAAATTATAAACAGTTTAATAATAAAAATAATAACAAAATATGACACAATTTCGACATATGTATCGAGATACCAGTATAGTAAGAAACTCCATATATAATGAGCGTGGAAGCAATTCAAATAGAGAAGACATCAACTTGTGTACGTGACAAAACGCACGCATGAAGCAATTAGTAACGCGAGATAACGTTCTGGAACGAGGGACTGCTATCAAGAGGGCGTAGCTGTTGGTATGCGTTGTATAAGGCCGGCGATGAATAATCCACATAAAAATGTAGTTTTTTCTTCGAGATGGTGACAAGTTTGGTCACAAAGTGAACAATAGAGACTTTGGAGTTGGTGTAAACCTAAGAACTAAAATCGATGGTGAAAATCGGGTGATTTTTCAACTTATAACTGTACCATGTGCTTCGACAAAAGTAACGCGCGATAGGCTTCAGGACATATTGTGTGAATTGTGTTAACGACGAAAAATCCTAGGTAAATAACAGTGCGACGAGTAACGCAGTAAGTAATAATGGCCATAGGACACATTTTTTAGTCTGCGAGTATAAAAGTTTTGATTATTTAAAAAGTAACTTCTTTTAATTTCTGTTGCGTCATTTTTTTTTTTGAGAGATAGGGCTGACCAAATTTTATGTAATTGTAAATAGTTTATTGATTTGTTTGTATAATTGTATTATGATGTTGATATCTTTTTATTGTTGTAAACATTCACTTTTAAATATGTTTGAGTAAACAAAGGTTGTTGCCACAATGTCTTGAATTTCTTTATACAGCCACGAATATCCATTTAGCTTGTACTCTAACAGCCAGGTTTCCACCCCTGAGGAAATCAAATTAATTAATAAATATTTTTCAGTAATTAACAATTATGAATAGATATATGCTAACAGAGCATAAGTGAGGTTATATGTGGATTATTACAAATACTATGATTATTATTTTTTTTATTAGTATTGTGGGAGTTAAGTGAAGGTGATTCTAAGGTTTTGAAAGTAGGGTGAATTAAAGTAAGGTGAAGCATATGATATTATTCTACGTTGAAGTTAGGTGAGAGATGTTATGGAGAGTTTAGGTAAGTGGTGATTTTATTATTGAAGTAAGGCAAATAGGCCTAAGAGGTGTTTTAAATGATTTAAGGTATTACATGAGCGACGACTTTTGGTGTTAAGGTGAATAAATGAAGGAGAGATATTGATAATTATTAAATAATCCACATATAGCATTTTATTTTTGATTTAAAAACATAATTTTTTTTTTATTTTTTGAAATTTTTATCGAACCTCATTTTTTTTAACACATTATAACTTTATATATTTTCATTTTTGCAACGCATATCGTTAAAGCATTTAAAGCTTACTTTAGTTTTTTTTTTTAGAGTTCCAGAACGAATACTTCCCAATAACGAATTTTTCATCTAGATAATGAATTTCGTTATATAGAAGTTTGACTGTATTTATTTGGGCTTTTATTGGTTATTTTATTAATTAAATGTATTTCTCTTACACTCCATCATTGACATTTTCCTGTTAAAATTTTAAATACATCATCATTATTACAGTATTTGATTTTTCATTTATTTCTCTATTGCTTCCAAAATGAAATTAATTATTGCTAAATAATTTATTCTTGAGATATCACTTATTATGTTACACCACACTGCGAACTGAACCGTGAATTGACAGTAAGTAGTATAACAAGTAATGAAGATCTGTGGAGAATTGATAGTTTAAACCATTACTAATAGTTATTAGTAATCTATATTTTGTGTCCTACTTCAGGTCTCCGGATGGCACTTGCTTATTAACAAATAGTGATGACGGCTATTTACGATTATTTGATCTACCGTTGAGTTTGTATGAAAAAAATGTTCTTACAAACAGCATATCTTCTCTACCTGAGCTATCGGCCGTGTTGACAATCAAAATAGGAGGCTTAGTGTATGATTACAGTTGGTTTCCATACATGACTTCAATGGACCCAGAAACTTGTTGGTGAGTACAGTACTTGTTGGAATGTATTACATAACTGAAACTTATAAGCTATTCAGAACCAAAACAGGATTGTTTTTAAATGGTCACCATTTTTGTCTTGTAAACTATAAATCTGATAGCAAACTTTAAATGGAGAACCTTTTCTTGTTCAAATATTTGTAGATGGCCCCCATTTTCCAATATGACAGTGAACTTTCAAATTTTTATGGAACACCCTATATTTTATGATGATTTTAGATAACACAACTTTTGAGTGCCCTTATCAGATAAACAACTCTGGATAAATTCTTACAAAGGTTAGACATATGAGGTAGCTAGCTTAGTTTGCTATCCATATATATATATATATATATATATACCCAGTAGTTTAAAGGAACCTGAAAAATCATTATCTTCAATGTACCTCTTGATTGTAAACAAGATTTGCTCAGTTTTGTCTACATTCACAATAATTTCATTTGCACTAATCCATGGCTTAGCTTAATTTATCCTGTGTAGTAAGTAAGGTTGTGTCATCTGCAGAAAGTATGGGAGGGGATTGCACATTATAGGGAACACAAATACAAGGCACAAGAAAGGCCTCAATACACCCAACCCTCAATACAAAAGGCCCTGAGGAACACCAACCAGCAGCCAGAAGCGCAACCATCAAACACAATTATCTGTTTCCTCTTGTTTAGATATGATTGAATAAGTACAGATATGAGTCTTCAAACTTGTATAAAATATAATCCTTAAGCTTAATTTTAGTTTTAGGGGTGCGCGAAATTGACTTTTTGAATTCGAGAACGGGAAGTTGTTAAATACAAATTATGGAGATCGAGCAAAAGAGGAGAGTTGAAGTTTAGGAACAAGCGAGAAACGAGAATTTATTAAATACAATTTATCGAGATCGAGAAGAAATAAATATAGCGTTTTTGGAACAAGAATGAAACAAAATTTTAATCTCAAGTGTTTTTGGAACTAGAATGAACCAAAAATATTAATCTCAAGTTGAGAGTAATAATTCTCATATGAAATACATTTTTACATCATTGAAAGGAGTTTAAAGTATATGGGGATAAGGTAATTATTAGTAAGTTAACCTTCTTTTGATTTGCTATTGCTCCTAGGTTTTTGAAAGATATTACAAATATCATGTATCTCATAGATTACTGTAACAGTTGACTATTGATTAATAACCCTTTACACTACATATGCAACATATTAATTTTTATATATTTATGTTTAGTTAAGTAATTAACTGGCATTAATTATTTTTCATAAAACTCAATCTCTACTATGCTAAGTTATTTATCATCAGTGTCAAGTAATTTAAATAAGATATTGCGATATCCTAATCACTTCCTTGTTGAATTGTTTGGAAAACTTCTGTTTATCTTGTTCTCATACTAATGTAACATTTTAAGTTTTATAAAAATACTAAAAATAAAACTCGAGATTTTAAATCCGTATTGAGAAACTTATGGAGGTTCGAAAAAAGTACAACCGAAAAATTAATTTTATTCTTGACAACGTGATTGAGACCGACGATATCAAGTTATTTTTCGTTACTACTAGAGAGTTTCGAGATCTTGCACAGATACAAAAATCTTTGTACGGAACTGAGCGCTTCACAGCTTTGTTTGGTGTTTGGCTGTTTTGCACATAACAAACAAAGCTACGAGGGAGAGAGAGCACTGTCGCTCCTGCATTGCCGACCCTGTTATGCTAGTGGAAAGTAATTGTTAGCAGACAGGTGAAGTAACAAATTTATATTGCACAAGCAGAACGTGACACTTTTTTTATTGTTAAAGCGCAAAAATATATTTTGGTTTAAATTTAAATGAAGAATATAAAGTTTAGGTAGTGTCAGCAAAGTTTAGAACTTATTGACTATTACCTGACAGATAAAATAGTCAGTACTTGCTTTAACATGTTTCAGTTTTATCAGTACCAGTTCTAATACTCCAGTACAATTGTGGGATGCTTTTACAGGACAGCTACGTGCTTCTTACAGAGGTTTTGATCAGTACGGTAAGTTTGATACCAAACTAATAAATTAACTACGTTTAAAATAATAGAATTTTCATTATAGTAAATAAATGCTTGATTAGAGAAGTTGTGTAATAAAATATATGTGTTGATAATTAATAATAATATTGACAATGATATTTTTTTATGCTGAAAAAAGGAAAAACATTTTTGGGTCTTGATACTTTTTTAAATGCATCATTTCCAAGACATTATCTTTGTGCAAAGCATTTAAATGGTCATATTTTTTAAATGAGAAAAAGAAATAGATTGATTTTTTTTTTTTGTAATTTTGTCTATTCAAGCAAAATTTATCATTCTTTGTTTAAAAGAAATAATTTGTTGTTAACGTCATGAAATAGAAGCTACAAGGGAAAAGAAGCATTGTAAGACAAAATATTATGAACAAATACTGGACAAGTAGAACATATTATGTTCATGTAGTAGAAATTCTTGAATTCAGCATCATATGTTTCGACATGTTCTATAATCTGGCAGGATTCAGTCTCGCTCAACCCTTTTCTCAGTCTGCTTCTTTTACTAACAACATACTGTAAAAACAAAGAGTAGTACATGTGCAGGAATCTGGGAAGCACCTAACAGTATTCCAAACTTAAGTTACAGCTTTATCGTCATCCCACGTTGATAGTCTCTCATTTGCAATAACTGAGATGTATTGTACATGTTCAAAATTAAAAAAGAAAAGTGTTTTTTTCATCCTTAGTTTTCAAGTATGTAAATCAGGAAAGTGGAATTAGAAAAAGAAAGTACTGGATTCATCCATACAATAGCAAGAGGTACTTGAAGGCAGCTTTTAATGTATGCTTGATGAATCTCAGGGAAGATGATGACATGTTTTTTTAAATTATAATTCGATCCTTTCACGAATTGGCCGGTCGAATCAGCAATGCACTGCAAGAAAAAGAAACCAAATGAGATCTCCTACACTTGGAAATGCTGCCAATGACATTGAGGTTCGTAAAGGACTTCAACTTCAGATTTACAAGATTCATTTATTTTCATTATTTTTTAAATTTACATTAAGCCAATCGGTATTTTGCTATAAACACTATTATTATTTTTAATTAAAAAATGTTATATTTAAATGTATAATAATCAAGAGCAAAAAAATATTTTTGTCAGACATAGTGTTGAAAGACTTTAAATACCGGTACTAATTTCACGTAAATAGAGGATAGGATGCGGCTGCAAATGTGCACTGGAAAATAGAAAGTAGCCTACTGCCAAGTACAGGGTAGGGGAAAGTGACAAGCGTCTCACAGGAACCTGCGTCCTCCATCTTGATAGCTGTTGGTTATCACGTGTCCTTACAGCAGCAGTTCTTCAGCATTTCTTCCTACCTGATTAAAAATGGAGTGTCCTGCGTCCTTTTGCAGCAAGTGTGCACTGGACCTAAATCATACAAAATTGTTGGAGGAGGATATTACTTTAAATTGTATTAACTGAAGTACAGAAATAAACTTTTTATTCAGGATCTGAAATAGCCTACTTTTTATAATATGTAGCCTATATTTTATATCTAACTAATGAATATCACATACAAGACTCTATTACTAAAAAAATTTAAGATGCATCATTCTGTTAATCAAAATTTAATTTAATTTTAACTGTAGACTTGGTAAAATAACTGAGAGAACAATATATATTTAATTGGCAATGTATTTCTGTTTCAGTATAGATGAATTAATAGCAGCCACCTCAGTAGCATTTAGTCCTACAGGAGACAAACTCTATTGTGGTTATAATAAATGTGTTAAAGTATTTTCTTCTGATAAACCTGGACGAGATTACAATAATATTAACATTAAAGGTGAGATTTATTTGAAAAACAAGTTAATTATTGTTTCACCAGTTTCATCAACTGAATTATCAAATGTCAAATCCTTAACTATTTGTTAACACTAAAATGATGTTCTACCGTCGTACATCAAATTATTTGTTGATATTGAAGACTATTTTTTTCCAATAACTGAAAAGTTTCTTCCTTTAAAAAAGAAAAACTCTTACGCCATAAAAAACGTATTTATCTGAACAGAGTAGTTATGAACAGGGTTGCTATGGACAAGGAAAGTTGGGGATCTTAGTTTCACATCATTGAGCTCATTTATTTTTTCATAACAACTCTAGTACTGTGTTAAAAGCCAAAAAACTAGCTCATTTTTAAGTTACCAATTGGGGAAATTTAAGAGTAAATAAATAAAATTTAAGATTTTAATATAAAATTTTATTCAAATGTTATGTATGATAATAATACTGGTAAAATCTCAAACTTGAATTATTTTAGGATTGAATGAAGCTGCTGATTACAGGAAGTGTGGTGTAAGTTCAGCTAATCAGAGCTTAGGTAATCTTTGTGACATACACAGTCCGTGTGATAGAATATTATGATGAAACAAGTAAATTCCTATAACGTCTAAACAAAGAATGATGGGTCTAGTAATCAAAATTTAATGAATTGTATATACATATATAAATAAATCAAAGACGCAAAATAAGTAAATTTTAATAATTTAAAAAATGTAAAGATAAAAAATATATGCTACAACGGATAACCTTTTCGAGAATTAAGTTGTAGAATAATTTGTTTTGGCCACAACTGCAACGCGTCGATCTCCACGTTGGCAGCGCCAATTCTACAACGAAACACCGTTTTTTGAATGGTTATTTTGTTGGAGAATAAGTTATTTCCACCTACTGGAAGTCTTATAGGCAATCTCACTTTGTTTGGCCTAGGTGAAATAACTATGTGTCGAATATTCAGTTCGCTGACTATTCTGACAAAAAACTTTACTTTATACTTCCAGTAATTTATTTTTGATTTTAGCTCAGTTAGAACACAAGTTAATAATTTTACTTTTTGTAAACCTCTGAAGAGTGAGTACACTGGAACTAATTTAAATATAATTATAAAATTAATATAATTACCTAATTTATATCCGTCTTGTGACTTTGTTCGTCTTAATTTTAAGACGCGTTTCGGGCCCGTGGTCCCATCTTCAGTTTATTCTTACTCCGTTGGAGGTCGTTATAATTAAATTAAAACACAAACACAAACATGAACACAACACATAACACGCACATAAACAAACTAATCAGTCATCATTTGTAGGTTGGTATCACGATGCGCACAGTACCTAGCCACGCGCGACACTGAAGCTAAAAGAGGAGGCGCATTAATCGTTTCTAAGGGGCGTTTCCAATTTTATCCACTTTCGGACTCCGTAAGTACTCAATGGCTGTGTCGTACAGATAATTAGATTTAAATGAAAGTTGTTCATTCAATAAATTGTTTGGGTTGGTCACATTCGCCCTATATATTTCGAACTCTTCAGCAGTGTTCATAAATCTGCCCTTACGACAATAACGGATTGGTATCATATTAGAATCAAAATCTTTGTAGCTGTGATTCCTATCAAACAGGTGTTGTGCGAAATTAGATCTTATTTCACGAACGTTATTATGCGGTAAATGTTCTTTAAACCGTTCTTCAAACGTTCGGCCTGTTTGTCCAATATAAAAGCCATCACATTCGCTACATCGTATTTTGTATACGCCTGATTGTTTTCGTTTAGGAATTCTCCGTTTTGCTTGCAAAATTCTTTGAACACTGTTGTTCGTTCTGTACGTCACATGCACATTGTGTTTAAAAAATGCATTTTTTAACATATTGGGTACTAAGTTGGAATATTCGATGGAAACATACTTCCATTCGTTTAATTTGTCGTGATCATATTTAGGGTTATTTTGAGCTTTTCTGTGTTTGTACAACATTTTGTCTATCATACAACTGTTGTATCCATTCGCGCGGGCTATATGTTTAATTATATTTAATTCATAGTGGAAGTCCTGTGTGTTAAGAGGAATAGATATGAGCCGATGGACGAAAGAGTTGTATGCGGCCATCTTGTGCCATTATATTTAAATTATCAAAGTGACTTGGATACCACACAATGGAAATTAAACTGGAACTAACCTTGTAAATTGCTTATTTGTGCTTGCAATTATTTTATGAAATTCCACTTTATCAATTAATTCTTAATCTAAAATTCATAAACTATTGGGATATTTGAATCTTAGGTGTTTTTGTAAATAATAACCTTTTATAAAACAAAATAAAATTTTAATAATTTCTTTTTTCTAATTTTAAACATAAAACAAAATTCTTGTATTTAATATTTTTCAAACAAAACCAAATAATAACTTTCTTCTCAAATAGAATAATAATTCTTTTAAAACTATAAGGTAGAACTAATCTCTTAATTTATTATAGTTTATTTTAATATTTTATTACTCAATTGAATTTAATTTATACTTTAATGAAAATTTGAATTTGAATTTACGATTTAGTGAATTTACTTTTATAATTAATTACAAATATTTCTTAATCTAACATCCTAAGTAACCCAGTATTTAAAATAAATTTATTTGAATTTACTTCAGGCAATTTAATAGGGACTAACGTATTTTACGCTTCTACCGACCTTTTCACACTTGTCCAGGCGTCGCGACGTTTGTGGTGAAATCCGCGAACGCTGTATAGTGATGATAAGCTACAGATGTTCTGCGTGCTGATAGAGTTGTCTTGTGGATGAAGGTGGAGTCCTGTAGGGTTGTCTGGATGTATGATGGATGGCTTCTTAAAGATGGATGTGGTGATGCCGTGTCTGCAATCCCGGTTCGTCTATTCCCTCGTAGCTACAGTTGCATGTCCTAGTGGTCGCCTGGTGGTGTCCTGCAGTCCTGTCTGGAAGCTATACGAATCACTCCATGTATCAGCTGTCCTGTAGGCTATATTTTTCCTCCAGAAAATCCCAAGTTAGGCCAACTTTGTATATACTAAGTTGCCACTGAAGTTCTTGTAGAGTTAAGGCGGTGTCTATTGCTGCATCCCAGATGAAAACTGCAATGACGTATCTTCTTACTTGTTATAAAATTTTTAAAGTTTAACGAAGAAAATACTTAGCTTCTAGCACGCTAAAGTATTTTATAAAAACCAAGTATCTGCTCCTGATGCGTCAACTTACATCGTAAAAGTAATAAGGCATGCATGATGCGTTTAATTACATCGTAGAAATAATAAGGCATCTCGAGTCTCCCCGAGCAATCGTTTATATAAGGTTTTTCGGCACTATTTCATTGCCAACTTAAGCTTTCTACCACTGTATTTCCATAATGCTTTATAATCCATTTTTTCGCCAATTTCAAACTTCTAATCTACGTAACTTTTCATCCTGAATTTTATTTTAATTTTTTCATAATTTTGTAACTTTATTTAGCCTTTGTTTTAATTAAGTTTCTATTGTTTCTTTGAGTACGCCCATTTTTGTAAGCTGGTAACCCTGTTCTCCTTCCATCCGTCTCGTCTTCGGACCGCCCCTCTACTGTCTTGCGTTCTTATCTCGCTTCCCGCAGTTTTATGCTATGGAAACTCTTTTTCTATGTAACTCCTCCAGGGTTTTTCCGATTTTCCTGAGACTAATATCATTTTCCTCAGCTCGTTGTTACCTTTCCACACGAACTCGAACGACGTTCGTACGACTCTTGGTTCGCGTACACGACCCGCGCGCGTTTTTCCGCGGCGATTTTTCCCGGAAAAGTCTTAATTTTCCACTTCTTTCAGTTTTTCTTTTTCTCACTTTTCTTGTCCATTGGTTTTCATTCACTAGCCGGATTTTCATCTCATTTCTGCTTTTGGTCGTCTTGCTGTGAGGTTAGGGACTTTAACGATTTTTCACAAACTGGGGTTTTACTTTACTCCCGAAACATATTTCAAATACTGGATTATTTTTACATAACTACTTCATTTACATACCATTTACTATTTTGGATTGTTAAAAGTTTGAGTTTAAATTTTCGATTAACTGTAAAGGTGCAAATTCTATCACCTTTTTCCTTTCATAAATTTTCTAGTTTTCCTTTTACATTATAAATTACATTTATCAATACTAAAACTTGTTTTAGTTAGAATTTAAAAAACTTTATTTTTAACCTACTTTTTTATCCTTTAAACTTTATGAATTACCATTAACTTTTTTACGTGGCAAAATTTCGCTAAAACTTATTTCACCTTTATTTTAGGTCTTTTTAAGAAAAGCCTAAAAAACCTTTTCTTTTTTAAATTAGAGGAATTTTGAAAATTTTCTCATTCTTTGAAAGCTCGTATCTTACGTAACTTTGTGATTTTTTAATATCTAATCTTGCAGTAAATACACCCGCGGTTAGCGTAATGCATTTCCCGAAGATTTCTATTTTTTATTCAAATCTTGGATTTTGGCTTCCCGTAGAAATCTTTTAAGTAATTTTTATAAGTTCCCATTCCTTTTCAGACAGGCAGGGTCCAAAAGTTTAATTCTACCAGATAACAGACCGCCCGCGTATACATGCTGATCTCGTGACCTACATTCGGCTTCAACTCGCGGCAAGTCCATATTATTCAAACTTACAAAATAAATTGCAAATTTAAACTCAAGACCTACAACGAGTTTTGTCCGTTGTAATGCAGACTATAATATAAAACTAAAAAAGGCAGACTTAAATTGTAATGGATAGGAAAAAACATTGGTAAACAAAAGTGTGTTATATACTTGTGTGAAAATTGAACATTGATAAAAATAACAGTGCATATTAAAAAACAGTCTAAAATATTGTTAGGTCACATAACAAACAGTTGTAAAACATTTAAAAAGAAATAATTATCAAAAGAACTACATCACTTAATAAAAAAGTTTATAGCACAAACTTCTATGGTGATATAGAACACAGACTCAATATAGATGGCGGTGCTGGTAAGGAACCATGACGATTTACGAAGGCCGTGTACGTGCTCGATTGCTTTCAAGATGGAGAAATGTTAACATAGCCGGTGTTATGTGATTTGTCGCTTCATTGAAGAATGAAGGATTGTTTGTTGGAGAGAGTGGTGAATTGTGTTCTGATGTAAACATTTATTAGTATATGGTATATATACAATATATCGTTGTAATCCAGCGCATTCGTAATTTAACAACTTGTGACCATGTGATTGGAACAACGCTTCAAAGAAGTTCTTGTGTAATGCAAGTATCGTTAAATATCATTGAAAACCTAGGTGTATGTTGAACTATTTTATAAATATTAATGGCCATAGAATGTAATAACTTTCAGTCTGCCTTTTAAATTAAATTTTTTCACATAGGCCTATTCTAAATTAAAACTGCGTCTCATTTTATTTATAAAATTTTAAGTTGTATGTTGTAAATTGTAAAATTATGTTTTGTAACTCATGTGTTATGGATAAATTTTTCTTGTGTAAAGATATTTTGACAATGAGCGAGTAAAGAGTTTAGTTATTCGTCACGATGCTTTGAATTTCATTGGTTCCCACAATTGTCCATGTAGGGAGTACTTTTACAGTAACGAAACACGCCCCGGCAAATCAAATCAGAATAAAAGATGTTTTGTGTAAAATATGATATGAATAATTAAAAGATATGATGCATAGATGGAATTATATGTGGAAGATTGACAGATGTTTCAAAGATAAACAAAGTAAGTTTTTTGAGGTTAAATGTTAGTTTTTTTATTTGAAAGTAAAGTAGTTTAAATAGAGTGTTTTTCATTGAAATTAAATAATGAAATAAGTGTTAAGCAAAGAATAAAATTCACATATAATCTTTTTATTAATTTGAACAATTTTTAACAAGTTTATTTACAATTTTATTTTATTTTTATAACGCCTAACGTTATATCTTAACACTAAAAGTGAACTTGTACTGTTTTTTCTCATTGTTAGCGCTCTATTCTGAGGAAATGTTTCATTTTATCAACACTGAAAACTCAAGGTGAAAAATGTACTTGTACCTAGCACTTAGCAAACCAAATGGTTATTTTAAATTAAATCTATTTGTACTGAGGCAATATACTAAAATTCTTATACTTACTTTGTCAACCGTGGATGGTGAGGTAAGGAAAGCGGATGTTCGGTAGGAGTAGGCTAAATAAAATGTATTTACTAAATTGTAATGCAAATGTTGTAAATAATTTCAACATATGCTGTGAGTTGGTCAGGGTAATTGAGAAAAAAATTAGGGAAAGTCAGGGAAATGAATTACGAAAATTGTTTAGAAACCCTGATGAAGGAATACTGTGGTACCTTCACGCCGCTGAATGAAAAGCAACTAGAAATTCATCAATACCCAAATTCATATTTTAGAAATTAACACTTATGAAATAAACGGTACCAGGAACTGGCACATACTTTCTCACAAACACATTTAAATTACTAAACAGATTCACTGTGACTTGTAGGGTGGGGTAGGAGAGTTTTTTTATTAAAGTCGGAGATTAACTAATAAATATTATTATTATTATCTAGAGAGAAAACTATTCGATTGATTTCACCAATAACGAGAAGCGTTATAAAAATAAAATAAGATTGATTAAAACTGTTAAAAAAAAAAATGATGATCGTCGAAAAACTTGAAAAATAAAAAAATTTTCAAACTAATAAAAAACGTTATATGTGGATTATTACTCACCTACACTTCATCACTCTTATTTACCTTTAATACTGGTCGCTTATTATTCAACTTTAATTACAAAAAATACTCCTCTCTCTTCAACCTCCACTACAAAAATTATTCACCATGTAACTCACCTTAACTCTAACTTATAAATCCACCTTACACCTTAAAAAACTTCCTTTATTTAACCTTATAAAACTTCTTCACAATAACTCTTAAAAAAAAAAAAAACTTAATATTCCACATATAACCTATTTGTATGCTTTCTTGATTTACTATGCATATATCGTTACTTATAAAAATTCTTTATTATTAATTTAACTTCTCAGGTTGTGTATCCTTGACTGCAAAAGTACTCGCTAGACGGGAGTCATAGCTAATCAAAAGAATTCAAGACACTGTGGCGAAACAACTATGTTTTTTACTCACTCATTTTAAGAAAATAATTATATACAAACAAATTGATCAATATCATGTTAATTAAGTAAGACAGATTTTCAAGACTTAACATAAGATACAATTTATAACCATGTGAAATAGGCTAAGACGCAGTTTAAATTTAAGGTGAAATTATGTATAAAAAGGTTAAATTTTGAATGCAGACTAAATTTATGTGATTTTATGGCCAAAAAATCTATAAAAAAGTTTAAACAGTCCGATGAATACCTAGGATTTTTGTGATATTACTGGTACCTGCGTTGCACATGATGTTGTGAAAAGTGTCGTAGGCCTAGTAACCCAGTCACATGTTTGAAATTGGACAAGTCTTGCTTATTCGTCGATCATTTACTAAACTTCAACGCCGAAGCGCACACCACCACTGGACCACTCCAAGTTTACTTTGATACATCAACTATCACTCTCCTGCACCAAAAAACCATATTTTTGTAAACGTTACCTTCACACCATACACCAGTTCAAGTCAACTTAACGCCATCTTGTCTTGAGCAAGCCCTTCATGGCCTTTATGATCAAGGCAAGTTTTTACGATCGATCAGATCCAGTTCAGATTTACTGTGTGCCCTGATGTAAACATTCATGTATTATGTATTATAAGTTGTTTTCTATATGTGTTTTTCTTCAACTTTATTATTTCTAATTATTTAATGATTGAAATTGTTTGTTATGTGACCATTCCTTTCACCTTCCTTTACTGTTCTCTTCAACCGCATTTTTGTTTTTGTCTTCACCACCGTTTTTTGTTTTATCAACTCTTATACACTTCACATACATTATATACTTTTCGCTCATTAATGTTTTTAAGTCTGCTTTTTATTCTTTATTTATATAGTCTGCTTATTTTTTACTTTAGGTTTATCTGAATCATTATGTTTTATCTATTTTGCGTCTTAAATGAATTTATACATGTATATGTGAATTATAAATATTTATTATTGTATATTGCGTCTCATTATCTACCAGACCATCCTTCTAAGTTTTAGTCATTATGGGAATTTACTAGTTAAAAATT
>JAGFPH010000221.1:733230-764822 GCA_018207615.1 Philaenus spumarius | reverse complement strand
CCCCAAAAATCAGTTATTATTATTATTATTAGCTAAACTAGAATTTTTAGAAAGATGCGGGTTTTTGCATATGGTAGGGCACATTAAAGGCTACAAATAAGCCACATTTGATCAAAATCGTTAGAGACGTTTTTTTATAAAAAAATAATAACTGATTTTTTGGGGGTTTTTTTGCCAAAAAGAGGTTTGTTTTTCAAAATTGTTCAAAACCCTTTGTCGTTCATCTATACAGGCGTACTGGACATGGCTGGTGCAAATTTGGTTGAAATCAATCGAATAGTTTTCTCTCTAGCTTTGTATACATACAGACATTTTGTAAAAACCACTTTTTTGGACTCAGGGGTTCCAAAACGGATATTTCCACAAAAATCTCAACATCGATTTTTTTTGCGATCACTATACTTTCTCTATACTATATAGTATAGTGAGAAAGTAAAACAAAGCCATGCCCTAGCAAAGCAACCCAAACAAAAGGATATAAGTTATAACTCACTTTGTGTTTAATAAAGGATTTATCGATTTTTTCTCATCTTAAGGTGTACTTGACTTAGTTTAATAATTAGCCAACAGAATGCAGCACTAATCAAGTGTACGGAGTAATTTCAATGTGAACAATACCAGCACAGAATTCAGTTCATGTATACTTGACCATAGCTTGTATAATCGACCGCACCAATACTGATATAAATTTTTTTATATGTTTAATGTCAGAAGTATGAAGATAATCTGATACTATATTTTTTTAACTTATAATTTTGATTTTAATACTCGTAGATTAAGTTTATATTTTGATTTATTTTTTGTAATTTTAGCACATTTTATAATTTGTTTTACTTTTGTAATTTGTTTTATTTACTGTCACTATTTACCAGATGTAGCAGACCAAAGGGGGATAGTGTCCTGCATAGCTGTGAATCCGTGTATGCCAAATATATTTGCTGTAGGAACATATTTAAAATCAGTTGGTAAGTCTGTACTTATTTTATTTTTAATTCTTTCCAACTATGTCCAATGTGAGGTGCTTACTTTTTAAAAGAGTTAAGTCCACCAAAAATCAAAGATGAGTTTTAAAATGTCATATTATATTCAATTTTGAAAGGATTTTATCTGTTTTAATCAGTAGGCCTACCTTCAAAAACCATTTTGGCGCTTTAAAGATTATGTGCAAAAAGAACGTTTTTAATCAAAAGACATTTAGTCCTTAGCACAGTTTCGATCATAAAGCCCATTAACACATTTTAACCCATCAGACCACAGGTTACCAAATCGTGCTGATGCTTTTAATATTACGGGTTATGTTGTACTCTTCTTGCTGTGAAAGGTTTTAATCTGTTAAAATTTTAAGTTAGTATTTAATTTAGTTTAAATGTTTGTGTTTGAAAACCGTGTCTATTAGTTTCACTAGCAAAACAAGCCCTGAAAGTTTCTCCTGTTCTCCATTTTCTAATTTTCTGTCACTTTCTGTTTGGAATATTATTAACTGACACTCGTAATTTGTTTTGTTTTTATATACTTTATTGTTATTATCAAGATTCCTGCAAGTGATGTTTGCAGTTTTTGAACCAAATTAACAAATACAATAAAATATGTTACAAATAAAATAAAGTAAACTTGTTGAACTTACCGTCCAATAGTTCAATTTTACACGTCCAACGACGGCCGTTTCGGCTATTCAGCCATTCTCAAGTTAAGGACCATTGTCCTTCGTCATTAGTAAAAATAAAAATACATAGTACACTTAAAAACACTTATACACACGAGTCCACAATTACAAAATACACACTCGTACATTTTAATGTCCATGTGGTAAGTTGACCAGTCTAGCCGTGGACAGTGAACTTACTATTATTCTATTGCGGACATTTTGTCATTATATTTTAAATAATATTTCAACAATGGTAGTTCATACAATTTTCACAAATTGTATTCGGGCATCGATTTTTCGCGGATATACGCTGTTGTATATTAAATTGCGTTTTAATGCCGACATTTTATAAAATTAGTACTAATAATATTCGGACGTCGTATTCTTTTGCGGACATTCGTCATTGTATTTTAAATAATATTTGAACAATGGTAGTTCATAAAATTAAGTTGTATTCGGGCATCTGTTTCGATCCTTTTTGTCTAATTCTGAATGCTATCTAACTTTTTAAGGTTTATTTATTTATTGACGGACATTGCCACTTTAGAAATTACCATGTCTTTGGTCTAGCAGCATGTCAAAATGTTTCAATATTCATAGACATAGAATAAACAGCTTTCTTTTTATCCAATTATAAAAATGTTCGTATGCAGCCTAGATATTTTTGGCTTACACATATAGTGTTCAGCAAATAAATTTTTTATTTTTATTAAATATGTTTTAAGGTTGGTGAATTACTCTTTATTTGTGTTATTTTATTATATTTAATGCTTTTATTTTGATTTTTACAAAGGCTTGGTAATTTAGTAAAATATTTTATTACAAGTTGTGTTTTCATATTTACTCCACAATTCCCATACTTGATTAAAATTTTGTAGCTTGTTTTTAGAATTTTTTTATTTTTTATAACTGTTGAAATTTAATCACCAATGCACTTTATATTGTTTTTTTTTAACTTTTATTATTATAAAAATAATAATATAAAGTGTATTGGTGATTTAATTTCAACAGTTATATGAATTAGGAGGCAATCACCATTTTGGTGAAGGGTTAAAAGATTTTTGATAAATTTCAGTTCTCTAATAGTAACCCCTAGTCTATTTAACAACCCTCAAGTGACTTAATGAAGGTCAGTACAAAATTGTTTAAGAAAACGAAAAAAGTTAGAATTATCAGTCTGAAATAAAATTCACAGTGTAAGACTTCAAGAAGTATACGTAGGTATGTCTTATAAAATTGTTCACTTATCTTAAAAATAATATATTTTAATAGTTACATGTGAATTCAAACCTTATGATCTTTGTCTTTTCTAATTACATGAAACTAGTTTTGGTTGAGGAATTTGTTATTTTGATGAAATGAAAGTACTTATTTTACTTACTCTCAGTTGAGCACTTTAATATTAAATATTTTAATATTGGTTGAGCATCGAATGGCATGTAAAATGCATATAAGGATAACCAGGAAAATCATTGAAAAACCTGGAAATAACCAGGAATTTCAAAAATCACTTTTGGTAGACACCTTGTTATCGGTCTTTCTGTAATGCGTCATTAAGGGCCACGATATTTGTTCACTGTAACAGAAAAAAGTGATAACATTTACAGAATACCTGACAATAATAAACTTTGTATTTCTTTTCTGCCATGATACGTATGATTGGGACTTTAGATAAGTGATAACATTAACCTGAAAACACTATCCGTAATCACAATTAACGGCATCAACTGTATTGACTAATAACTATTTGTGTAGTCAAATGTATAGTTTATATAAAATTCCACTCACAATTATGAAAGCAGCACAAGCAAGTGGAATGATGTCTCGTCTAGTAATTATTATAACGTTTATAAAGTTCTAATGCTCATGTACCATTTTATTATTATGATTATTATTATTATTTCCTTAATTAAGTAATAATTTCTTCAATTTTAGGCCTCTATTCTGATGATGGGACGGCACTTTGTCTGCTCAGAGGCCAGTTGCGTGGTTTAACACATGTTCAGTTTTCACCAGATGGGTCCTTGCTTTATACTGGAGGAAGAAAACAAAATGATATTCTGTGCTGGGATATAAGGAATCTCGGACAAGTTTTGTACTCGTTACAACGTTCTGTCACAACCAATCAGAGAATATATTTTGACATCACTAACGATGGGAAATATTTAGTATCAGGTATGTGTCTTGTCCTGGTAACAGTTTTGCATTAGAGAAATTAGGAATTTTATTTAAACTTTGTATGACTTTCTAACATAAATTAATATTTTGAACGTAATGTAAATCAGACAACAGGTAAACATTTTCTTTTTAATACATAATTATAATGTAATGTTGACATCTTAGTTGAACAAGTGCGTAGTAGAACTGATTTAAATACGTAGAAGGTTGACCAAAACCAAATGTGTGAACCAAGGTCAGAAACATTACAAGCCAAAATTACAACATTGTGATGCAAAACTTTTGACCGTATGACGTCAATCGGGTACAACTTTACCAAAATGGAGGTGAGAATAATGAGTCTAATACCAGGTTCCAGAACGGCCAGACATGCGCGCACTGCTAGATTTTCTTAATTTTTTTTGTTATAAGTTTGTCGTTGATAAAAGTTTATTGTAAGTTAGAAAGTTTGAGAGTGGACTGTTTAGTATCACTGGTTTTCTTCCATAATAACAATTCTTTGTTGTATTGAGACAGTTTAGCATCAGAAGATAGACGCTTAGAAGTGTAGCTGGATATATTTTGATTTGAATTCGTCGATGAAAGTTATTTTATATAAAAGTTTGGTTAATTAAAAGTCAAGTCTTGCCGGCCTACTCATTAAATAGTTTCGTCATCAGATAATAAAGTCTGTGTGAACATTTGATATTGACAAAAAGTTTAAAGTGCTATCACGAACTTATAAAACAGGGACCATCTAAATTGATTCTATGTATTTGTGAGTTGTCTGTTATTTTTCACTACTGGTAAATTTGTTCAAATTACGCCATCATAAACTGAACAGTGTTGGTCAAAAGCAGTTAGTATTAAAAATCCAAAAATGTTTAATATAAAAAATTGATTGCTGTTTATGCAGTTCTGAAATTTTTAAACGATGTTAAGAACATTATAAGCACCGACCAAGTCAGTAGTTGTATAACTGTAACCATCACTGATGAAGACTTGGTCTTGACACGCTTTTGACTGTTTGACAATTTTTATACCGTGTTCATTTTATTATATAGTGTTTCTTTCTCATAAGTTCAGTTTTAGTTTATTATATGTTTGTGTTTGCCTCACTTGACTGGATATGTTGTATAAATACCTTTGTTTTGCGTGATTACTGCTCTCAGTCCTTTCTTTGGCACTGTTTAAGTGAATAATTATAGTTTGTTATATTTTCTAATAGCTGAGAAAGAATATTTTTCACATTAATAGTTTTTACTTAGGATGGTAAAAAATCGATCACATTGCTTTTTAAATTATTAAAAACTGGTAAAGTTATTTTTTCATATCTAATTACAGAACAGAATGGTAAATCCAATAATATAACTAATATTTTTTAACATTTTTGTGTCTTCAATAGCGTCGCAGGGGCCCATGGTATGAATCTTAAAGTAGAAAGTATTATTAAGGCTCTTCTTTACCTTGAAAACTCACGAGTGTGCCCTATGATTTCAATACGAAAGGTCTGACTAAAGCCGCAAAATCGTTGAAACATGCATTCGTAATAACGTATTTCGGATTCTATTTATAAATTAATAATCTGGGAAACTACTTTAAGTTATAAAGAAGGCTTTATATTTTTTAAGTGTTAGCTTAAAATATGGAAATTATTGCTTAAAACTCCCAAAAAATGCGTTTAAAGTAATAAATTTTTACTCAGTTAAACTGTTGATTAAAATGAGTTGCCGTTTTTTTCTTTTAATTATGAGATATAAGTCAAAAGCACAAAGCCTTTAAGAACAATTTAAGATGTTTCACAACTTTTTAGGTTGAAAAACGGCATCCGAAACACGATAGTACGAAGTGCATATTTTTGCTGTTTTGCGCAAGGTATAGAAGACCCTTAACTCAAGTATTGCGTCCAATCTAATATCACAAAGCATTATATGGTATTAGGCTCTGAGGCGATGCCACCTCAGCTTATTAATTTTATGGCAGAAAAAGCCAAGCAGAATTATAGATCATCTATCAGATAGGCAATCTTGTAAAGAAAGGTTAATAATTAGGCTTAAAATGGTTGTGCCTCCAGGTTCTAACCACACATTTAACACAAGACCTTGTTACTCCTTGTGCTAGATTAAGTAAATTGTGTAGTAGTTTTATGTATCAAAAGTATAAATTATTTAATAAATTACCATTACTATTAGGGGGATGTCTGAAAGCAGATTACAAAATTTAATTTCAAATTGGCTTAATGTAGTGACATTTTAATCATTAAATGAGTATATGCAGTGTGAGTTATCAAATATTGTATACTAGTTATTAAAAATAATATGTCTAGAATATCTTATGATACAAATTTTATATATTTGTAATGTTATGAAAGTCTGAAAAACTTTTACTTTTGCCTATTGCATTGTAAAATGTTCACCGGCAATAAAGCACTTAATGAATTTTAACCCTTCTATAACATCATGGCCTCCCGTTTGCAGAGGAGTTACTTCTAAAACCTGAAAATTCCGAAAAGAGTAAAAATATTTCCCTGAATTCGTGAAGCCTCAAACATATGTTGTTTATTACGATAGAAAATAAAATGGGCAAATTTTATCTAAAAACTTAAATTAATTCACAAATTAAATATTTTTCTTTGGGTATAAATCATCAAAACAAGAAAGTATATACACTTCAGCACAATAAAGTTAGAGCACTGATAAGTCGTGTCCTTCAACTTTTGCTCTTTGGTTGTTGTATCGTAGCATACGTAGTTTTCTTAAACTTCCTTGTTTGTCGGAGCAGCTGAGGAATGTGGATTTTTGTCGCCACTTGTTACTCCTGGTGTCAGGACAATAGGCCTTTCTTTTCTCGGTGTGCAATGCATTTTAAACATATGTCTTGGGAATATTGAATAAGTATAAATAACAACCACTCCGAGTTTGAACAGCAAATATAACTCACCATATTTTACTGCAAATTAGTGCCCAAACACCTGTGGCATCTATAGTCAGATGATTGGTTTTAACCATTTTACCCGGGAAATAGTGCACAAACACCTGTGGAGCCTTACAGCCAGATGATTGGCTATAAGACCGCTTCCTTACGAGTAAACAGTGAATCATTTTTACCTAAACAGCAAACTGCGCCCAATATCACCTCTTCCCTCTCAATAAAGATTGTTACTCTCACCCATTATATTCCCATTCACTTCATTACTTAAGTGTCTTAAAAATGAATGAAAGTGGTGAGGTTAGCAAAACACTACAAATGACGTTCCAGAACGTCACCACTCCTTTTGTAATATTTTTACTTGACGTTCTAGAACATCATTACTATTAAAGTGTGATTTGCCGTTCCGTGTATTCTTGTTAAAGGGTTAATAAAGATGTTGATGTAAACTAATTCAATATGGTAACACAAGGGTACTTTATTCCAACAGGTTCAACTGATGGTAATGTAATAGTGTGGGATACAACTAAACATATAAATACAGATATTAGTGATGATTCTATTGCAGTTTTAAATCCTGTAGAACAATGGACAGCACATAATGACTGTACAAATGGTGTCAGGTGAGTTCATAAATAAGCAACACTCGGGAGATTTTAGGTCATCTTTTTTTGTAAGTTTTTAATAAATGCATAGTGTATCTAGTATGTAAAAAGAATATGTGCATGATCTGAAATTCAAAGCTAAAATGGCTTTGGAGCAAAAAACCCCTAAAAGACCTTTTGAACCTAACTTAAAGAATCACAAATTTGGATTACGAATTCTTGGGGGGGGGGGGGGGGGGGATGCATTACAATTTTTATGCAGTTTGGGGTGCAGTCATTGTGGTCAGAAGCACAAATAGTCAAGTTGGTAGGCTACGACTCACGGGGAGGATCTGTTTCAATAAAAAAACTATAGGTTAGATTGGAAGTATATTCCTTTTATGCCATATTTTAAATTCTAAATTCACAAGTCTAAATTAAAAGCAAAATTTCCACTATAAACTAAATTTAAAAAATGTTTTTTTTTTATAAATTTTTTATTATTACATTTTTGTAGTACAAATTTTTCCAAAATAATGATTTTCGTATCCCTTTATTTATGTGCAGTTTAAAAAGAAAACTAAAGGACAACAAATTCATAAATAATATTCCTTTCACTGTAATCAGCTGCCAGTTACATTGAAGCAAGGGTTGGTAAACCCACAGCTGATGTCTTAAACATCATTCCAAGGGTTGCATATCTTGGCCGATAGATGGCCCCCGCTGTACGATACAGACAGGCAAATAAGCCACTAGGTTTTGAGTTTTTTAAGCTTCCATCAAAAATCAGCAATTGCTTCGCTTTCAGTCGTGTACCTTGCGTCTTCGATGTTGTATCTCATACCAAATTATGACAGATTGTAATTAAATTCATGTGAATCAATAGTTAAGTCGAACAATGTCCAGCAACTATCATTTAATCTCACCAGAAATGTTTCCAAGGCTTTAATATTTCAACAAAACCAGATATTCCAAAATCTTTACACTACTTTTGTAATTATTGAGTTCTCTGTTAGTACTTTAAGCATGTAAGAAACTATAACAATCATTATTTAACCTTAAACTCATAATATTTTTTATATTAACTATACATTTTATCTCTTGAAATTATATAACCTTAGCATCTGTTTCTATAATAAAGTTTTAAACTATTTTCAAAAGAGGTTTATAAGCCTTGTCAAGTCTAAAATCATATCCATGTATATCATTATTAAATCATTTTTCTTGTTAAATTTAAAGTCCAAGTAGTAAAGAAATATACCTGTAAATTATTTTTCAATGGATGAGCCTAAAACAAAACCTTGTAATAAGGTAAAGCAAAACCAATTCAATTCGTTGGTTTTAGTGTTTATTACACTGCCATTTGCTTCAACTTGAATTTTATTTAACATTGTCAAGTAAAATAGTAGCCATATTACATACTAAAAATATTGAATAGTGTACAGATTTATTCTGGTTCTAAATTGCCCCACATTTTCTACTTTTGGAGCTATGAAATAGTCAACAATCATTTTCAACAACCAGTTCCTCTAACTCAGATTAATAACCTTCTCGATAAAATAAATTGTTTTGTTTTATAAAATTAAATTGTATGACGTGTTTCTTTAGGTATCCTATGTTATAGAATATTTTGTTGTGTAATTGAATCTAATTAATTGTGAAGCGAATTTCAAAGGAATGCAGTAGAACAAAGTAAAGGCCTTAGCTTAAAATTTCTTGATATGTGCGCTCTTGTACAATTCTTTTTATAAACGATCCGGTCTCAACCTTCCAATTGCAAATTTCTTGAAAACGCCTGCAAGAGCGTAATATGTACAAGGTGTATTTGTAAAGTAAGTAGGCCTACCATTTCGTTCTAGCGCTGTGGTCGGCTTCCACACATGCACGCTTGTCTTCCTTGTTCACTGGCTCTCAACTGACCCCATTTTGGTCACTCTACGTTGTATTTTCAGCTTGCTAAGCATATTTGATGTTTAAGACAATTACTGTTGCCGCCAAATATGAAATTCGTGCAGTAATTTGATTTTTGAACGCAAGGAATGTGAAACCGGCCGAAATTTATCGTCAAGTTGTAATATCTTCAACTTCCCAAAATAAATATTATCAAATTAGATTAAGATCATAAGTCAATTTTGTTGAAAGATAGCATTTCATTTAATTCAATTTACATTTTCTTTTGACAGAGCTTAATATTAAAAGTAATTAACGTAAAGGGCATAGACTAATAAGGCATGATATAAAACCCAAACAAACCCAAAGTGTGTGTAAATCTCATCTGTGACAAAACAGTTTAGAATTGACAATCTTAACCCTTTTAGTGCCAGGCCCAATATGCAAGATTCGTCTAAAAGTGCCAAGCCGTTTTTGCACTTTTGTAGTGCTTTTATATAACACTTCATAACTTATAAACTATTCATGCTATACTAATAAAAATTTTAACTCGTCTAAAAAATACTATAATGATGTTGATACTCAGATTGAAACTGGTCAACCTTTATTAAAAAAATTTAAAAAAATTCACAAACAGCTGGTTTAAAAACAAAAATTTTGTTAAATACTGAGTTTGGAGTGCCATAACACTATTTAAATCATTCACTATCATATTAAAGCATAATTATTATTGAAGAAGAATATATTTTATACATTATTAGAAAAAATCATAAAAATCCACTAAAAAATAAAAAAATACATTAAAAAAAACAAAGTTTTTATCACGCGCCTTTTTTGTACAATAACACAATTGGTAAAGAAGAGTAACTATTTATACTAATTAAAAGTAAATATTGAGTCACTACCATTTTTATAAATAAATTCGAAGAAATTTTAAGTAAAACAAAGAAATGAAGTAAACACACTACGCATAAATAGTTTATAGTAAACAAAGTTTGTAGGTTAGCTAGGCCTAGCCTACAGTAACTATCACTAAAGAAACACAAATTAAGAATATATTAAACTAAATGAACAACAAAAGTTATTTCAAATAAAAAACAATACCAAAAAACACAAGTCTATTGTCCTAAAATGTATAAAAATACAATAAACATTCTAATAAACACAACAGTAACAATGTTTCAACTCAACTACGCTAGACCTTGCGTCTGCTAGGCCGGAACAGCTGTTCACTAAATCGATAGTATTTCAACTATTTTCTGTCCAAATAAGATTATTTTTACATAGGTTTAGAGCTGAAAGATTGCTTTATACAACTAAGTGAACGCCAACGCCATCTGTTAGAATTCATAGGAACTATGTGCACAAATACTAAATGCGGCGATACAATCGGCGTTGGCACTTCTTGCATACGTATGTTGCGCCGATCGCATCGGCGCGTGGCACTAAAAGGGTTAAATGTAACCAGACAATTTAAATCAATCCATATCCAGATTGAGTTGGTGTGTGTTAAAAATATAGTGAATCACTTATCATTGAACATAGAATCGAAAGATCACAAGAAACTTTGAACTGATTATCTATAAACTACGCTACGGCAAATAAAATCAAGGTATCTTGTTCCGCTTTGGTAAGCCATGAGGGATTAAGAATCCGTTTTTCCTCACTCTGATCTAGGACTGCAATCAGTTAAGAAGCACTTTACTCTTGTCTTAAGTTTTGTGGTAAATATTTACAAGTCGTGAATGAAAACAAAATTGTTATTAAATAGCACAAGATGTAACTCACAATTCCAAGATGTTTTTAAGCCGCTTTGCAATAGAAGGAACATCTCAGTTTACAAGCAGTTCAGTCGAACAACATCCACAAAGAGCAACATCCAAATAGCTGTCAACGAAGGCCCAAATACGCTGTTTATCGAAAGTAATTCCAGAAAAGCTGAATTTTACCAGTTGATTATATATCGTTAGATGTGTAATTTCCCAAAAGTCCCTGATTTTCCCCCCACCACCCCTTAAACATCAAATCACAGACTTTCAGGAATCCAGCCACAACTATGAAACTATAAAAGTTATCATTTCAATATAGTTTTAATTTGTTCGTTTAAAGTATACCATAAAATAATATGATATCCAATGGATCATATTTCACTGGAATTAAATTTCGTAGGAATTAAATGTAAAATACAAAATTTTGATTTTACCTGTACTTATTTAAAAAAAAAAAACTGTCTGTAATTCTTTCCGAAGTTGTATAACAGAAAAATGTTAGAGATAAAGGTTTTAGGCCATAATCTCACCTTTAAAACGGTGTACATTGATATGCTGATTAATTGTCGGGAAACTTCAGGATGAACCCAATTGTGACGTGTCACCGGTATGGCGCAGCCTTTCTCCACTCTACTTATCTTTGTTGTCTTTGTTGGTTGTTGATTAGTTTCGTATGTTTCCGGATATTAAGTTTTACAGAAGTATGCTTTGTAGTGTTAGTTTTGGGGACCGTTTCGCTTGCGGAATTAAAAATAGATAAGTCATTAAGTAATCAGAATAAAAGTAAACTTACATTGCATAAACTAACCTGTATCTTAGTGAAAATAACTGTCAAAAAGTGTAAGCAAAACTTAAATGTAAACATCTACGTACAGGGTGGCTGAAAAGTAACTTACTTAACTTTTTTACTATTGCAAATACTTTGATCCGGCAAATGGCAATGTACTAAAGTGTTTAAAGGTTTTTTCTAACTTTTTGGGGGCAGCTCCCTCCCCTGCCCCCTGTGACAAATTTTGAAATGTTCATAATTGAGCAAAATATAGCCTTGGTCACTAAAGTACCTTGCCGTATGCCGGATTTAACTATTTGCTATAATAAAAAAAGTAAGGGGGGAGTTGTAAGATACTTTTCAGAAACCCTGTATATAAAGCCAAAATCTTAGGAACAACAGAACGGACTGCAATGAAAATTTGTACACAGCTTCCTCTAAGGTCTTAGACGCTCAATAATAAAGGATTTTGCCATCGGACCTTAGCGCTTCGCCCACTGGCTTTTAAGTTGCAAATGTTATAATATATTCACAGTCAAACCTACTAAAGATACAAACTTGAAATTTTTCATGTACATTACAATTAGGGTTATGATTTAAGCATCCACTAACAAAGGATTTTGCCCTCGGACCACAGTTCTTTGCCCCATTGACTTTTAAGGGGGCGCTTACCCTGCGCCATATTGAATCTGATTCCCATAAGAGCAATGCTACAGAATAAGTCATTTTTTTCCGTTAATTCGTGGAATAAATTTAAAATTTTGGTTTCATTTTGAAGTACTATCATATGCGGATGTTGATTGCCGAATACATTTTCAAACCCCGTGTTATTGTTTTCATAAACGTATGATATAAATAGTAAAAAATAGTAAACTTTATTAATTTTTTACTCAGTTGCAAAAAGAAATATTGCAAAAAACTTTAGCAATCAACACCCACAATCTATTTTACTTTAAGAAAAAAAATACAGCTTTCGTTTTTTGCCAAAAACAACAGAAAAATATGCTTAATAGTGAAGGTATGTTTTGGTTATTTAACATTGAAATTGGTACCCAACTTCGCCGTTTTGAATGTAGAGAGCCGAGCCTTAAGTTGCAATGCTGTGTAAATACACACAGACCAAAATATTGGAGCTACAGTTTTAAATTGTGCATGAACATTACTATAATGGTGAAACCATCCACTAACAAAAAATTATGTCATCGGACATCAGGGCTCCACCCGACTGGCTTTTCCAGCTGCAAAGTCATATACGCAAATCCCAAACTACATGTACAACACTGCTATGGTGTAAGCACGCACCAACAAAGAATTTTGCAAACATGCCTCAGGGCTCCGCTCCACTGGCTTTTTTAGGTGTAATGATGTATATACACACAGCCAAAACTACTATAGCTTCACTCTTCAAATCTTGTATGTACATTACTAGTATGGTGTAAGCACTCACCAACAAAGGGTTTTTCCCTCGGGCTCCCCCCACTGGCTTCTGGCTTTTTAAGTTACAATATTACATATACTCACAGCCCAAAATAAAGCAAAACCACAACCACTGAAGTTTTTTTTTTTTACAAAATGATCTGCATTGTCAGGAGAAGATGGTAATGTTTTTGACCCTCAAATCACCCTTTTTATAGCCTCAGTTATTTGTAGCAAACTAAGCAAATATTAGCATAAAGACGGTTATTATTGTCATGTCCAGTTTCTAAATATTATATGTTTCTGTACTTCTGTGCAATTTGGACACTGACATTAGCATGTAACCAGCAAAGGAAAAAGAAATAGAGATATCAGGCACAATTTTCAAAGGTAAAATTTTTTCAGTGGTAAATACAGCATCAAAATCGGTTCAGTACTTATTAAGAATAGCCCGAAAATAGAGTAAATCAAGGTTTTCGTAGTTCGTATTGTTAATAACAATTAAAACCTAAAATATTTATAATTAAACTCTTCGACAAAACCAGTTGTTGTCAAAGCCGTAAAGATCGTGAGAAAACACAAATAGATCACTACAAAAAGTAAAAGTTATTTACATATTATATCGTTTTCTCTTGTCTAACGATTATATTATAAAATAAGATGATAATCATAAGTTAAAAAACACCAGGAAATAATATTTTGTATTACTTTGGATTCGATAAGCGCAAAGTGAAATTAAGTGTTCGGCATCTAAACACCAGCTGCACTTATATTTTTTGTCAGAAGATTCACAGGAATGGAAGAGTGATGTTTGTTTGGATCTCTTCTGGTTACCGTATCTTTATTCTGAATATGCGTATCAGCTACTACGACTTTTCAGTACATCAACATCCATTTTATTTTCAGCTTCTGTATTATTTTGTCTTCTCTATTCAAATCCAATTACACTCTATACACTAAATTTGTATTGTCCCTCTTTGAATTTAACTTTCAAAATAATATTTTGAACTGGGAAATTAAATGTAAATAAAAATAATTCGACCACGCAGCTGAACCGCTGGCGTGAGTTGAGCAAATTTCCAAAATTAAGTTTATAGGGTTTCAACCAACAATTTGGGAAATAGGTCTATTCACGACGGTAATAGCTGCAAAATGGTTCGCACGCCATTCTGCATATTGGGCTTATCTTCAATACACAATGCATTACGTGATTCGCACGCCATTCCGATTATTGGGAGTATCTTCAACATACACAAAATTGCGAGTTTCGCACGCCAACCCCAAGGTAGAATCCCCCACATGGCTTTGAACCGGGTACTTCTATGGTATTTTACGTTTTGATCGATTTTGGGGGAACCAAGCGAGCTGCGTAAAAAACCAAAATGTGCAAAATAACATCCTCTGTTTATATTTGTAGAACAAACTCTAAAAAAAATTCATTATCGTAGGAAAAATCTAAAAAATAGTTACTTTCAGTCAAAAAACGTGCTTTCGGTTATTGGATTTTTTTTGGATAACGAACTCGTCCGAGCGACGGTGGCAACCAACATGTGTACCAAATTTGAACCAAATCGGACTTAAAATGCGACCGCTAGAGTGCGAACACATATATATACATATGATTTTTAATGACGCCCCAAAACGTGCTCTGGGAACCATGATCGGTGCTCATCTGCTACTCCCGACCTTGGGTCTTACCATAAGGGCCACTGCAATAGCTCATTTTTCCTATGGAAATTCGCTAGTAAAAACTGTCCAAACTGGCAAATTAAGTACAGTCTAATAATATTAAATAGAAATTATTCATTCAAATTATTCAGTTGTTACCATAGACAACAAAATGTTATAGGTTATAAACCTTTAATTAACTATTAATTCACATTCATATCCAACAAAATCATTTTTCCATTTTAAACGGTTAAAAATTTGTTTGGTCCAGAATTTTTTGAAAAAAGGTTTTTGGCCGCCATTTTTGATGTGGTTGTCGTACCTTATTTTGCTTGGTATTAAAATGTTTGTGATTTAAGGACAAAAAAATTGATGTGTCATAAGGTGTATATTTTCATAATTGCCCCCCACAGAGCCCTTCTGTGAGGAGAGGGGGAGGGTCTTGAAAGATTATAAAAGTAGATACTAATCATCCAAAGACATTCCCAAAATTCCATCTTTCTACTTTCCGTTGTATAAAAAGTTACGGAAGAGGTCCTACGGTTGGAAGGAGTTACGGTTGGAACTCCTTGTATAAACATATAGGGAAAATTGAATACTATTTATTAAAATGTTAGGGCAGAAGTGCAAGACATCGAACTAAAAGACTGTATAAAGGTCGGGGTTGGGGATGTATTAATTGATTTCCGTTCTGACATCGCGTGGAGGCAACAAGAGAATGGCGGAGAAAACTTTCTTTTATATAACAGAATTTGTAATGGTGTACATACGACATAGCAACAGCGTTTACTCGCAGTACATGCACAGTATTAGTTACAAATTTACATTGAAAAAATAATGTAATAATTATGTTTAGTTTAATTTATTTAGCATAAGTGATAATTATTATTCAATAAAATTAAAAAACAGAAAAGTTAACAGTACATGTACACTAAGCATTTGCTCGGATCCTACGCTGTACAAGTGTGTTAGGCCCACAATGTAACATCGTGTAAAGTGAGGAGAGACAATCAACAGAAGGCGGGAGGTACGGCTCGAGTTCACATCACTGATCATTCTAGGTTTAAGAAAATGGCAACGCTGTGCGATGTTTTCATATTTACAGGCCCACAATGGACGATACAGCTAGTTTGTCTCTCTTAAATTTGAACTAACCAATCAAAGAACATCTCCTCACCACGAGAAATTCTCTCTTTTGGGCGAGAGAGAACTGCAATCAGCGCAGCCCTGGTGGCCTCTCTCCCGAACTAAGCCTCTCGCCCTAAGGTCTTAAGTGGGGATATTTTTTGTTAATGATATTTTCAGCTGGAAATGTTTATTACCGCCTAAATAACGTATTACGATAAAAAAAAAGGTATAGGTCATTGTGGGGATATCCCCACAATGGACTTTCTCCCCACAATGGACCATACAGACAACCGAATCTCCCCACAATTGACCGCTTGCTATCTCTCTCCCTCTCTCTCTCTCTCTCTCTTAATTTCTTGTAATATTAATTATTATGTTTTATGTATACATGTTCTTATTTCATATGTTTAATAACCAAGAAAGCGATTTGAATAAATGTTGAAGGTTAATCTCAATCAGATTGCGTCATTTGCCTTAGACCAATCCTGTCACATGTTTGCTTAGGTCGACGAATTCACAACCCCAAGATATTAAAGTAAATTCAAGTAGAAGTAAATTCAAATACATTATTATTATATTTATTATTTTAATTTGCAACACAGAACGTTACAAATTTGGCGCAGCCAACTTGGGGCTCGTCAATAGAACGTTACAAATATTAAAATGTTTACTGTAAAGACACAATGAGTGATGGAATGATGAGAAAGTGGATTAGAATGTTTAATGAAGGTCGAACAAATATCCACGATGAGGCTCAGAATGATCGGCCAATCTGTTGTCAACAATGATTTTGTAAGGAAAGTTAATAAAAAAATCCACGAGAACGGTGGTTTCACAATGACAACGCTTTCAGATGAATTTCCGCAGATTTCACAAACTGTTTCGTACGAAATTGTTACAGACCGCTTACGTATCACAAGGTGCGTTCCCGATGGGTTTCAAAAATGCTTACTGATGTTCACAAAACCAAGCTACTTGGCAGTGCTTTGTCATTTCTCACACGAAATCTTTTTTCTTTTTTTTTTAAGAGTGTAAACCTTTAGATTACAAAAAAAATTTAATGAATTTAGTTTACTTAAAATTGCCCTTTGTTGGCTTCACTATTTTGCAACCTTGTTGTTACAAAAAATTAAATATAATGAAATAATTTAGCAAGACACCAGTTATTTAACTTTTACGAGTATGACTCTACCTTATATTCTTTTCCTCCTCTTCTGAGATTTCGGGGTGTAGTTCGTAGGCCAAAAGAGTACTTAGATAGTGAGGAGTAGTCAATGAAAAAATGCAGTGTTGTTCAAGTCGACTTAAAACATTATTTATTGAAGAAACAACATATGAAAGAAAAAAGACATATACAAATGGCAACCTATACATTTATATAAAAGAAATTCTCAAGTTTTATCTTAGGTTATTTTTAAGAAAGAGAAAAAATTTAAATTTGTTTTTACATACTAGCTGGTTTTCACTTTACACGTAATAAAGAGTGACAAATTTCTATACCCCACTGATTGACGTTTATTAAAAGTTAACTATTAATTAGATACTAGCCTTAGCAATCACTTAAGTAGTTTTGAGTAGTTTACAGCTGTTTCACCTTATTTTTCAGGCATCATCAGAACTCGAATAAACAAAAACACTTTTCACAATTACACCGATTAACAACATTAACTATGATAACATTCAACACTTAAATAAAAACATAAATTTACGACACTTAATAACATTTTTTACAACACTTAATAAAATTATTTTGTTTTTAATGTCACAGTGTGTGTTTTTACATGAAGAAGCAGCTTTGTAATAATGATTTGTTTTATTTACATACGAGACTGTCCAAAATACTCCATCCATTGGAACTAGATAGTTTGATTTTAAATATTGATTCAGCGCACACACTGTGACATTAAAAACAAAATAATTTTATTAAGTGTCGTAAATTTATGTTTTTATTTATTTAAGTGTTGAATGTTAATGTTGTTAATCGGTGTAGTTGTGAAAATTGTTTTTGTTTATTTAAGTTCTGATGATGCCTGAAAAATAAGGTGAAACAGCTGTAAAATACTCAAAACTACTTAAGTGATTGCTCAGGCAAGTATCTAATTAATATTTTATTACAGCAGGCCATATTTTAAAATACTTAAAGTAACTGTATTTCTCAGCAACGTTTATAATTTTACAGTGATGCGATAAAAATGGGTCGCCGGAATACTACCCCACGGAAAACTACCCCCCCCCCCCCCAAGCAGGTTACTACGTCATTTTGACGTCAGAGATCGGGGGGGGGGGGGCAGTTTTCCAGTCACGCACATTCAAGTTTCGATATAATTAGAATAAAAAAAAACTAGAGGACTAACCTAAACTGTTTAGTCACAGTATTTTGCCGATAACAGTATAATTGTAGGAACCTGCTTGGGGGGGGTAGTATTCCGGCGACCCGCTTTTGCTAGGGTATTGCTTTTCCAGTCGCGGACACGGCTCCCATATTGGTTAGTTGGCAGAGATTTCGTCACGTCACGTTTCACCTGGGGGGGTAGTATTCCGCATCCCCATAAAAATATTGTATTGGGAATTAAAACAAAAATGTACACAATTTTAAAATGATGTTGTATTGGCTGACTTCAGATATGGTGGAGTGTGGGGTGCAGTAGTGGCTGTAGTGCCAACCTAATATTCGTAACTTGACTGACAACGTACAGTGGTGTGTATTGAATGTACATAGAATTGCCATAATATGGTAGTGTAGGAGAAAGAGGAGATTTTAACTGGCTATCTGACCAGGGGGCTTTGGGGAGAAAAATTAAATCTGGGGAATTTTGAAAATTAAGTACTTATTAAAAAAAACTCCAACTAAATTTTTTAACATACAAAATTCATATAGAATCAAATAATTTGCTATTGTTATGCCTACAATTTCAAAATCGAGGGGGATTTAAAAATATACATATTAAAGGTTATAGAAAACTTAGAAGAAAAGTTTTTATTATTTGTTGTTATATTTAAATTGCAAATCACACAAAACATGTGTTTTAGTAATAACATATAAATGTAAAAACTCCACAAAATGTAAGCTGAAAAGTATATATATTGTCAAAAGCAGTTTCATAAGTTAATTTAAGCTGTTTATAAAATTAGGAGAGTTTATGATGCTTGAGAGTTGAGAGTTGTTTTGTACAGACTGGTACCAGATGGTTTCTGTGTTTCTTTTAAAAAAAAAGTGGTAAAAAGTAATTGTTTTTTATAGTGTTTTATGTGTATGTGTTGTGCATTTGATGATGAACGCGGATTTGTAATTCATAGTCCAAAAAACCTAAAGACACTGTGCAAACTACGTTTTCAATAGTAATTAATAAGACAAGGAACGAGTAAGTTCAGGCTTTATCTTTGATGTGGACAAAGTAAATATTGATTTAGGATGTTTGAAGTATATTATGTATTTCAGAACTGAATCTCAATACTATCATTATCTTTCTTCTTGGATTGTTTGTCAAACGGATTTATTATTTGTACCTTAGTTGACTTTGCTTGTTTTTTGTTTTTTTTTTTAAAGAATACAGTCAGTGCCAAAATTTTTGTGCCATTTCTCTGGGAAACTTGAATAACTAATCTAAGTTTAAAAACAATTGAAACTAATAATTTAGCTCAGTACTTTCTAATAATTTATTATGGCTGATCATAAACTTAAATGTAAAAAGTGCAGTAAAGGTGTAAAAACTGCTGGAATTTTATGTTGCAAATGCCTACATTGGGCTCATTTTAAGTGTGAAGGTGTTAACTCAGCCGATATGATCTTAAAAAGTGCTAACCTATATCTGTGCCTATCTTGTCATTCTAGTGCTTCTTTGGAGGGTGAAGAGTTGGAAGGGTATCTTTCAGGTGCGAATAATGATTTGCTAAGGTCGGAGATAGAAACTTTGAACACATTATTGAAGATTCAAGAACAGGATATCGAGGATTTAAGAAAACAAAATACTCATATGGCCCTGAAACTGTTGGACAAAGAAGAGCAGATTTTACAGCTAGAAAAGAAACTCGAAGATAACAGTAATTGGAAATTTCCCGGCAGAAGCAACTTAGATAGAAGGAGAAGTTTAACCAGTAGAAGGCAGTTTGAAGCTACTTCAGTCCAAAACAGCTTTGGAATACTGCAGGAGTGCAAGGAGTATCCTGAAAAAAGTGAGTCAAGAAAAGAGGAAATTATTGATAAAAATAACATTAAAAAAGACAACAACACGTGCATAACTGTTCATAATAATGTGAATAAAAATAATTTTCCCTCAAAAAATAAAAAGAAGAAAATACTGGTCATTGGTGACAGTCATTGTCGTAACATCGCTCCTACTCTGAGAAACCAACTGAGCAGCGAGTATGACATCACTGGGTATGTATTTCCTAATGCAAATTTGGAAAATATTGTAAAGGAGATAGAAATCAAAACAGCAGAGTTCTCTACTCAGGATGAAGTAATTATATTTGGTGGGGCAAATGATATCAAAATCGGTCATAATTTTGTACACGGTTTAGGAAAGGCTTTAAACCATATAGCTCCACTAACACACAGGACTAACGTAATAATAAACACAATCCCAGTTCAAAGTACAAAATTGGTGAGAAAACATTTGGTTGATGGTGCAAACAAGTTTATTCAAGATAGAATCAATCATGATGTGACCTTTAATTTGAAAAATACTTCAATTAGTTTTTTAAATGAGCGTCTTGCAGATGGTGATTTTACTAAAAGTGGGCACTTGAACAGTAGAGGGAAAAGAATAGTCTGCAATAGGCTAACAGAACTCATTAAGAGGGAAAAACCAGCAGATAGGCAAAAGCTTACTTTTTTGCAAAAGTGGTTACTACCTTCAAAAACAAAAGTAGTGGAAAATAGTGCTAATAAATTGAACAAAAGAATGACTTTTCTGGACAAATGGCTATTAAAAGGGAAAGATAGGGTTTTTTTAGTACGGGATTAAATTTAGGTTTTGATCAGACAGAGGCTAACCCTATTGTAAATTGTAGTAATAAGAGTTTGTTAAGTGACAATGTTAAGATTAAGGTTCCTAAACAGAGGTCGAAGTGGGGAATCACATCTAAGAGTTGCCAAAAGGTAAAGTCTGTATTCAGTGTTATTCACCAAAATGTTCAATTTGCCACTAATAAAAATTTAGAACTGAACCTATTTTGTTCTGAAACTATGCCAGACATTTTTGTGGTTACTGAGCATGGTTTCAATGAAAGTAATATTGGTAACTTTATATTGGAACAGTTTATTTTAGTAAATTCATTTTCTAGGTCACATTTCAAAGGTGGAGGTGTAGCAATATTTGCTCGTAAAGATCTCAGTTTTGTCACTTCCGCACCCTCTTCAAGGTTCTGCATTGAAAAGGACTTTGAAATTACTAGTGTTAAATGTGGTAGTCTGTGTGGAGAAATGACCATAATAGGGATATATCGGGCTCCAAGTGGGGATATAGACTTGTTTTTCGAGCACTTGGACTTACTTTTACAATCGTTAGCTTCAAGTAGGGCTAAATTTGTTATATGCGGTGACATAAATATAAATGTTCTCACAAAATCCAAATCCACAGATGGACTGAGGGATATTTTGGCGACTCACGGTCTTGGGTGGTGCATTAACTCTCCCACCAGGGTGATGGGGTCCTCTGCAACAGCAATTGACAATGTTATATCCAATATAGCTTCAGAAAATTTATCGGTAAAAATTATCCCGTCGGGGATTTCTGACCATTATGCACAGGCGATTGATGTTTTTGATTTCTCACCCATTCCTACGAATAATGTTTTTAGGAGGGTTAGGGATTGTTCCCCAGAGAATGTGAATCTTTTAAAATACCTATTGAAAAATGAAAATTGGGAGTGTCTCAATTCTTCCGTTGGCCTGGATAAAAAGTTTGATTACTTCTTTGAGTCTTTTATTTTTTCTCTGAATGTAGCTTGCCCTTTGAAACAAATAAAAATAGGAAATAAACAGACCAAAAATTCTAATTGGTTAACAAGGGGTATCCTTGTTTCTAGGGATAAGTTAAAGTTTTATTATGAGGTTTATAAGACCACTAATAACCATCATTTTAAACAGTTCTATAGAAGGTATAAACAGATTTACAAACGTGTAATAACTGCAGCAAAATCGTACGAATTGTCTAAAAAAATTAGCAATTCTGACAATATTAGCAAAACTTCTTGGGAGATTATAAATACTTTTCGTAATAAAAATTACAATAGCAGTGATATTAAGTTAAATATCGATGGTGTACGGTATACTGAGCCATCTTGCATAGCCAACGTTTTTAATGATTTCTTCAGTCAAAGTATGACTCAACATAACTTTTACAACTCTGTGTCGGGCTATGGAACGTGTGGGAGGTCATCTATGTTTCTTTCGCCTGTGTGTGTTGAGGATGTCATTGAGGTGATTAGGAAAATGAAAAATAAAAGAACAACTGATATTGATGACGTTTCACCTTGGATCATTAAACAGTGTTCTGAAGAGTTGATCAGACCTCTTCAGG
The DNA here is from genome assembly GCA_018207615.1 of Philaenus spumarius. Classification (NCBI taxonomy): domain Eukaryota; kingdom Metazoa; phylum Arthropoda; class Insecta; order Hemiptera; family Aphrophoridae; genus Philaenus; species Philaenus spumarius. The sequence continues at coordinate 742,344 of JAGFPH010000221.1, read as the reverse complement.
TTTTAATTAATTCTTCGTTTTCTGAAGGGAAATTTCCATCCAGACTGAAGTCTGCTAAGGTCCTTCCATTGTTTAAAAAGGGCAATAAAGATGATATTAACAATTTCAGACCTATTTCTTTACTGCCAGTATTCAGTAAAATTTTTGAAAAACTTTTCTTAAAGCAACTACTTGAATTTTTAAACAAATGTAATATCCTTTATAGTGGCCAGTATGGCTTTCAAAAAGGTAAATCGACAATAGATGCTATAGTCGAGTTAATGGACTTTTTAGTGGAGGGTCTTGAGAGGAAAAATAAAGTAATGAGTATTTTTCTAGACCTATCCAAAGCATTTGATTGTGTCGATTTCAGTTTGTTGCTTAATAAATGTGAAAGGCTTGGTATTAGAGGTATACCACTAATGTGGTTAAACTCATTTATTAATAACAGAACACAACGTGTTAATGTTGCAGGAAGGCTGTCTAATCAGACCAAACTGAGATATGGTGTCCCTCAAGGATCAGTTCTCGGTCCGGTGTTGTTTTTAATTTACATTAATGATTTGTCATCATCTATACATGTGGATAGCCTAATTCAGTTTGCCGATGACACAACTTTGAGCATGAAAGCAAACTCAGTTGAAAATTTGGAACTTGAGGCTTTTTTACAAGTCAATGCAACAGGTCAATACTTTGAAGAGAATAATTTGGCAGTAAATCCAGCCAAGACAAAGTATATGTATTTTAATAATAAACAAAGCCAAAATCAGACACCAAGTGTCATATTGGGTGACAATTTGCTTGAAGAAGTGAATTCAGTCAAGTTCTTGGGTCTTATTATAGATAATAAGTTATCCTGGAATGACCAAATTAGCGGTATTAGTGCAAAGATTAGTTCTGGTATTTTTGCACTAAGAAATTTAAAATTGTATTGTGATTTGTCTATTCTATTAACTGCTTATTATGGGCTTATATATCCACATCTGAACTATGGAATTATCCTGTGGGGAAACTCATCAGTTCAGAATATGCATAGACTTTTTGTCCTGCAAAAGAAGGCCATTCGGCTAATAGCAGGACTGAAGCAAACAGAAACTTGTAAAAATGCTTTTGGGAGGATTGGAGTGCTTACACTTCCATGTATATACATACTTGAAGTGTTGCTGTATTTTAAATTTAAGTGTGATCATGTCCAGAATATGGACATACATGACTACAGCACCAGACAAGCTTGTAATTATCGTGCTAGACAGCACAGGTTAAATGTGTACAGTAAACTTCCTTCACAAGCAGGTGCTAAATTGATGAATAAGCTCCCCCAAAGTATTAAAAGTTTACAAAATTATACATCTTTTAAAAACAGCCTTAGACAACTTTTGTTGTCTGGATCCTTTTACTCTGTGGAGGAGTTTCTGCGCTGACTCTCTGTTTTGTGATTGGGTGTGATTTCCTGCTTGGTCATTTATATAATTTGTTTCTGTGTTTGTATATTTGTTTTTGAATATTTTGTAAAGTTTAATTTATTAACGTTTATTATATCTTGATTGTTTTAAATATGTTATTGGTATGTGGTTGTAATTTGTAATTTTATTTATTTTAAAACCAAAAAATGACTTGGCCATACAAATTGTAACTTTGTCAACGGCTATAATAAATGAAATGAAATGAAATGAAAAGGACCAATCATCTCACCGGAAAAATGTTAGTATCAGTTTACTTTTAACTCAGCTTTTATTGCTTTTAATGTAGGCCTACAACAGTTTTAAACTGCACATTGATTAATTAAATTATTAGGTAACGGGGTTATGTAAAAGAGATCTTTCAAAGATGTTTTACCATTCACACAAAAGTTTCTTCAATTTTTATGTAACACAGTAAAAAACATAATTATTTAAAATATCAATTATTATGCTGGTACAGGAAAATAGCTAATTTGAAATAAAGCTCATTATTAACAATTATTATAGGCCCAATATGACTTGTTTTAACAAACCTTATCTAAAATTCAGCACAGAAATTATATATAATTAAAATCATCTATTATGGAAATACATTGATCAATACAGAAAATCTTTCACCAGCTAAAGTATATTAAATTGTCAAATTAGTTTTTTTAATTAATTACTGTATACTTCTGCTTTTAAATTATTTGAATATTTTAATACAATCTCCTGAACAAAGACTTTGCGAATCATATAACAAAAGAACATTAAGTACATCGATGTACAAATTTCGATTTCTAACATCGATGTTTTGTTAAATGGAAATGCAGCCTCTGTATTATTATTAGGCTGCAAAACAGCTGATCTTGGTTCGGTTCCGTTGGTCCTTGGCGCCGTAAATCTTCGTACATTTTCATCGACAACTGCGAATATAGGCAAAATCTAACAAAGTTTTCCGCTAATAAAAAGCCAAAGAGTAACAAATAATTAGAGTCTACAAAGAGAGAGAGTTTAGCTTTGGAAATAGTTCCATGACGATAAAGTTGTAAACTTAAATCAATTTTCGTTCCTAAATACGATTTCAACAAAAAAAAATTCGTTATATAACTTTTTTTGGAAAAATTTTAAAAAGAGGAGATTTCTCGTTATTTGCATAAATTCCTCGGAGCTTTTATTTTACCCTCAAAATCCGGTAATCTCCGGGGAAATCCGGTGATATGGCAACCGTTAAGTGTACAGTATTGTTAGTTTAAATATTTAGTTAATTATGTTAGTAAATTTGTAGCCTAGTTCTTCATGCCAGTAGCTTTTGCTACATTTTTGCCTGAAGTTTTGGGGGGGGCCCGGCCTCTCCGGGGCCCCCTTCCTGGATACGCCACTGCTACACATACATGTCTGGAAAAGTTAACTAACTGCGCACTCATGAATACACATACCTCGTGTTTGGTGTAGACGATTCTTCATTCATAAAAATCTAAGTATATTTTTTTGATCACTTGAATTCTCTTTAAATCGTTGATGTGCTAGACCATTCTAGACATTTTAAACTTACTTGTATAATTTACAAACGATAAATATTGTGTGATTCCATCCCAACTTGGATAGGAACCCTTTGTCGATGTGGCCACTCAGTTCAACGGTCATGCATAGAAAAAGCAAGAAGTCTAACTCTATCTGAGTTGCCAACGGACAAATCTGAATAATCTATTTCGTTGTCCTTTACATAAAATTTTTATAAATTGTTTTATTTTGAACTATGGGCATGTAATGTCACTGTCTATCTATTGGCAAGTTATGTTGCTGTTTATCTGTGGGCATGTTTATTGTTTATGTATTTGTCTCTCTCACTGTCTTTTATCTATGATCTAATGATTTGTCTATGTTTTTATATTAATAGTCTAGTCAATAAGTGCTCAAAAAAGGGGTGTAGAGTGCATGGAATATGCGATAATTTTTTACTTTAGGACTTTGTTAGGAGTAGTTAGGAGGTAAACATACTAAAAGTCCCCACCCCTGGGAGGTGAGCATAAGGCGGGAGGGGTGGAAAGGTCCCATATTTAGGTTTTTCGCTTATATCTCAGAAACGGTGCACTGTAGAAAAAAATGTGTCAAATAAAAATGAAAGTTAATTCAATTTCCTATAAAATAGTTTTTGTATGTATTTGTCGAATTCCCAATGGTTTTCGAGATATAAGTTATTGAAAATCGACAATTTTCGAAAAAATCGTGTTTACCTCACTCTTTTTGTTAAATATTTGCTTATAATGCCTCCCAAGCCCGTTTCTCAGAAAAATTTTCAGAAACGAAGTTGTAGAACATTGAATTTTCTTCAATTTTATATACACGTTTGCCATTTTATCTTCAACCAATCAAAAGTTATAGAATTTCTAAAATGTAGGCTACGCTTAATTTTGATGTTCCTCTAGAAATTAGTATGTTGAGAGCCTGTTGCGTTTTAACTGCTGTAACTTGCTATCATGATGAAGAACAATACTTTAACCATGGAAATAGGGTAATTTAAATTAAAACACAAATTTTTTTGATAAATTACCAGGGGAAACCTCTGCTTGTTAACTAATTCCCCGTTGGAACATTCTATGCACATAATCATGTATGTTATGTTTTTTATAATACAGGTGTAGGATTAATAACAACCCCAAAACTAAGATGGGAAATAATGTTAAATGTTCAAATCAAATTATTTCGTATATTTATTTTATAACTGCAGTTATAATAAAGGTTAAAAGAACCAGCAAGGCTATGGTCTACACTTTAATAAAAACCTAACCTAAGAGTTAGAAATACGAAAAATAGTTGCTTCAAAGTTTGAAATCAGGCGTTAATGTAAATATTAGAGCAAAGAGCTGTTTTGCCTCTTATTTTATTCAATTGGTTGCTATGATAATTCATATTGGTCTAGGCATGACCTAAGAATTTTTTCCGACTAAATTTACAAATATTGAAATAAAAAATGTTTTTATCAAAATGAATTATAGCCTATGTTACTCAGGGATAGTAAAGCTTTTTTATTAGTAAAACTATTCTTTCAATCGGTTCAGTAGTTCCAGAGATTACCCCATACATACAAATAAACAAAGAAACAAATTTTACATCTTTATAGTATCGGTATATAGACTAAACTCTTAATGGACTTCATCCACCTTTACTGCAGTTCCAAATGTACAGTTGCTAGACATGACGTGGTGTCGTCAAATCAAAATTCTTCGAAGCAAGGCTTCGCGTTACACAACAAACACAAAACACAACACAAAATCCTGTAAACAAATTAATATACAGTATACACAATCACGACGTTTTGCGAAAAATCAATAACACTTCTTGTCCTAAGGTGCCGCAAGTCCTGAGAACTTTTATAATTATAGCTTTTATTTTATTATAATGAATGTATTTACAATGATTGATGGTATTTCTGAACCTCTTTCAACATGTTTGGATGGAGTGACACATTTAATCTCACCCATAGCGTGGAAGGTATTCAGCCCGTCTATGGTGCAAACATTGAAATCCACATTATCAAAAACAAGTTGGTTGAATACAGCTGGCTTGTAGGTTAGCTGAGCATGGGCAATCGCAGATAATTCCAATTTTGGTGCTTCGTAGTAAGATGAGCTGAAACCCTACTTGCTAAAAGATCAATCATATTCTTAGAAGCGTACTTGCTGTGGAGCAGAAGGGAGATGCCTATCAGTATGGGTGACAAAGACGGTACGAGGCCTGACAACAGAACTGATGTGATAACTGCCCAATAGCAGCATCACACTTTTTCCTTGATTAATCCGTTTTCTTAGTTTTTTTTTTAACATAACCTCCTCAAGAAAGGTTTTGAGGGATTTTGGGAGAGAATCTGCAACCTTCAAGAAGTTATTTGTAGGCGGGTAAGTGTTATAATTGTACACTTCACTCTGAATATCTTGCCTTATTATTTCAGCAGCTTTTCGTGCGATCCTTAGTCGCTCTTTTTTATCATTGTTTTCCTTGTTATCATACCAAGTGGTGGTTAGCAATTATTTGTACCTGGTATCTCTAAAACAAATTATTGGTACCTTGAATCTGTTGGATCCTGCGATCACAAGTATTCGATCTTCATATACCTTCAACAGTTCTATTTTGATAGTTCTCCACTCAGGTTTCTTCCCCGTAATAGCGTCCATAATTTCGTTTACAGTGAACTGACAGTCACTATTATCCTCCAGTAAGTCACTAACCTGTTCCATTGCGTTTGAAACATAGTCTTCACTTGTGGATATTGAGGGTTTCTGATATAACGGTCTCACAAAGTCCAACCGACATTTATCGTGGTACACAGCCTCTATCAGTCCATGTAAATACTTTCATTGTATGATTGGTAATAATATAATAAAAGCTATATTATAAAAAGTGTTGTGTTTCAATTACACTTACCTTATTTTCATTGTTTAAGTATTGTTCTTCATTATGATAGCAAGTTACAGTAGTTAAAACGCAACAGCCTCTCAACATACTAATTTCTAGAGGAACTTTGTAAATTTAGTTGGAAAAAATTCTTACGTTAGGCCTAGACTGATGAATTAAAACAGCAACCAATTGAATAAAATAAGAGGCAAAACAGCTGTTTGCTCTAATATTTCGATTAACACCTGATTTCAAACTTTGAAGAAACTATTTTCCGTATTTCTAACTTTTAGGTTAGGTTTTTATTAAAGTGTAGACCAGAGCCTTGCTGGTTCTTTTAACCTTTATTATAACTGATGTTATAAAATATACGAAATAATTTGATTTGAACATTTAACATTATTTCCCATCTTAGCTTTGGGGTTATTATTAATCCTACACCTTTATTATAAAAAAAAAATACATAACATTGTTATGTGCATAGAATGTTCCAACGGGTTGGCGTTCGGAGCACGCAGGGGTTTCCCTTAGTAGTTCATAAAAAATGTTGTGTTTCAATTGCAATTACCTTATTTCCAAGGTTAAACTATTTTTCTTCATCATGATAGCAAGTTACAGCAGTTGAAACGCAACAGGCTCTCAAAATACTAATTTCTAGAGGAACATCGAAATTAAGCGTAGCCTACATCTTAGAAATTCTATAACTTTTGATTGGTTGAAGATAAAATGGCAAAATTGTCGATTTTCAATAACTTATATCTCGAAAACCGTTGGGAATTCGACAAATACGCACATAAACTATTTTATAGGAAATGTAATTAACTTTCATTTTTATTTGAAACATTTTTTCTGCAGTGCACCGTTTCCGAGATATAAGCGAAAACCCTAAAAATGGGACCTTTCCACCCCCTTCTCGCCTTATGCTCACCTCCCAGGGGTGGGGACTTTTAGTATGTTTACCTCCTAACTACTCCTAACAAAGTCCTAAAGTCAAAAATTATCGCATATTCCATGCACTCTACAATGCATTCATTGACTGGACTATAAGCCCTCTTTTAAAATCAAACCTTATGATTTATGTTTACCGGATATTATTAGCTCTCTCTCTAAACATAAGAAATATTGTTTTGAATTTGAATTGAAGAAATATTTCTTTTCACAAACTGAAGATGTTACAAGACAGAGAGGACTTTTAAACCAAATTGTGACAGGTGATGAAACTTGGGTTCGTCATGTCACACCAGAATCCAAGCAACAATCAATGGAGTAGAGACACTCAATCTCCGAAAAAACAAAAGTTCAAAATGACAATGATAGCATAAAAAATCTTATGTTCACCGTGTTCTGGTATAAGAAAAGGGTTTTGCTTCCTGAATTTCTTCCCAGAGCTGAAACCATTAATGTGGCACGATATTGTGAGATTTTGAGAAAACCGTGGCGTGCATTCAAAACAAATGGAGAGGAATGCTCAGTAAAGGAATTGTGTTGCTCCATGACAATGCTCGGCCCTATACTGCTAGTGACACTCAAACGAACGATGATTCGTCAGTTTTGTTAGGAGCAGTTCGATCACCCGCCGGTGGTTGGTCCGACTACCACTTGTGCAGGAGCACATGAAGCACGAGCTATGCGGCAAGTGCTTTGAATCTGACGAAAAGGTGAAAAATGCTGTGGAGTCGTGGCTATCGTCGCTGGCAGGAAGTTTCTATGAAGAAGGTAAACTATAGAAAAGCTAGTCACCCGCTACGACAAGAGTTTGAACATTGGCGGAAACCATGTGGAAAAATAGTTTAAGGTATGCTCTTCCATGTAAAAATAAAATTGGCTTGAAAAAATATTGTTTTCTATTTTTTTTTTTTTTTTAAACGGTACTTACTTTACGAATATACCTCGTATTTAAATTTATAATAATAGTAAATGAAGAAAGTAATAGAGTAATAGAGTTAATTCAGTAGACTCGTAGTTAAACCAAATACGACTTTTGTGTGTACATAACAATTTCACTATTAATTCTTATTTTAACCAATTAAGTTGTTTAACCTTATTTTTGTTTCCATTTTTTTTTTTTATAGTATACATAGGCACCTTCCATTATTAGCCACATCCTCAGGACAACGACATGCCTCTCATACTGAAGATGAAAGTGATTTAAGTCCAAATTCTTCTACTAGTGTCAAGATAGAGAACTGTATTAAACTTTGGTGGATTGGGCCAAAAGAGAAGTGTAAAACATGAAGTAAGGTATGTTTTGAAGAAAATAATTAAAAAAAAAAAAAGGTTTGAAGGCAAAACTATCATATCTATTCTATGTAGGTATACAATGAAATATTTCATATCTTTTAAAAGAAAACATTTCTAGTGTTCTGTCATATCAATTTCTTTCACCTTTGAAAAATTATATTCCACTAATAACTATAAGTTAAGTTTATAGTTTAGTCTTGACTTGTGTTACCCCTTGCTCTCCAGACACACCCTAAACGAAGAGGCAGTGCTAGATCCCGGGATCTTTTAAACAAATTAGAGAGAGGGCAAAACAATTCACGCAGTGTCAAATTTAAAAAAATTCAATTTACAAAACAGTCCACTTACAATTTACACATACATACAAACACTCAACTAAACAGAAGGTCAGCGAATAAAAAATAAAAAAAATACTACAATATTGATCAACTGTGAAACATTTATAAAATGTATTATTCCGAAAATTCCTGTTGCAAAGACCAGGTGAAATTTAAAGAAAATTTACAAAATATTTACAAAATTTACGAATATGGTAGATACATACTTACAAAATCAAATTTAACAAAACACAGAAAATTCAAAAATGTAATTTAAAGAAAGGAACATTGGCCAACTAAAAGATAATACTTTAAACCTACATAGAAAGTTGTAAACATTTTTTTGTAATTTTTTTCAAAATATCCAAAAGTTCTGTAATTGAGTTCTAAATAGAACTATACAAAAATATACAGGGTGTCCCCTAACTCTCTGAACCCCTTTTGTGGATATGTTCTTGGGATCCATACAAACATATTTCACAATATAAACATGGGTCTACGGTGTTTATTTTTTCGTCTGTCTGACTGTATGTGTTTTTTACAAAATACTTAATATTGAGCTAAGATACTAAGATACTAAGATATTGAGCTCTAACTTAGTATACCTATTTGTTGCGTAACCTTTTATCACTGTACAAAAAATTAGAACATTATTTTAAATATTTTCAAAATGGCGGCCGTTTATAATTTTTAATGTCAAATATCTCAGAAACCGCTAACTTTACAAAAAAAAAAAAAAAAAA
>JAGFPH010000221.1:683719-733130 GCA_018207615.1 Philaenus spumarius | reverse complement strand
AAAAAAAAAAAAAAAAAAAAAAAAATACAAGAGACAAAAAAGTTGACTTTTTTAATGACATTGGTTTTTTTATTTTGCCTGTAGCTCAAAGAATAACAGAGATATTGACAAAAAAACTAAAAATGTATTTCTTGGTAGTTGTCAACAATACCCAGAAATACTAAGAAACAAAATATTTTTAAGTTATTATGACCTAAAATAATAAGTTATTTGCTGCAGCTGTAACAATCAGCTGTTTTCTGTCCATTTCATGTTAACAATGAATCAGCCGTTTTTTAGTAAAGCATTGTTGAATGAATAGAAGTAAAAATTGGCTGTTGTGCGTCATTAATTTGTGTTATTTGTTTTGTAGTAAATAATATTAGTGCAAAACATGAATAACTTTACATTTGAGGAGTATTGTGATATTCATTACTTTTATGGAATGGCAAGAGGCAATTCAAGAGAAGCTTGGAGGTTGTATCGTGAAAATTTCCCGAACAGACAGCTTCCAAATTTCAAAACTTATTACTGTCCACAATTGGTTAAGGGAAACTGGCTCAGTTAAATGTAACATGGTTGATACGGGTCGTGTTACATTGTAATACATGTGAGTTTCAGGGATTTAATAACGTAATAAAGGGGTGTAACGTAAGGGGAGGAACATTGTAAATTTTGGATGAATTAGCCTAGATTAAAAACCACATTTTTGTAGAAAATTAATAAACATAGAAATCCAAAGGGGAATGCAGACAAACTCATTTTTAAAATAATTAACTCATAAAAAGTCGTTTAAAAAGTAATTTTTTATAATTTAAAGAGACAAATAATTCAGATAAGTTTTAAATATAAAAAGATAAGTTTTGAGAGAGTGCGTGGTTGGAAATAACCTTATAATGGCCGATAGCGTGGGTGTCTTCCTTGACAGAACAGTGTTTTAAAAGGTGAACTATGTCAGTATAAAATTAATAATAACTTCAGTGAATATTCAAGGCTAGACTGCAACGAACTATAAACAAATTTTATAAAATAATTTTCATAAAAAAAAATCATAAATAATAATTAACGTAAATTCATTTTTTTGTTTCTAAAGTTTAAAAGTGCACTATAAAAATAATAAGTTTAAAAAGAGATATACGTACGTAACTAGACGAATTACAAAAATTAAATATAAAAGCGTCTGCATTCATGAGTATTAGAATTTAGATATTAAATTGTGTATGTTAGAGTTAAGATTTGTTGTGAGAGTGAATGTGTGTTTGCCTGAAGTTTAACCATGGTTTGCCAAAGTTTCCATATATTTTATTTGTTTTGTAGAGTTGATAATTGCCTAATGGAGAAGTAAATTAAAAATGCCAACTATTATGTTTCGTTAGTTTGAGTCCTTTCCCTTCCTGGTAAAGTACTTCATGGTAAAGATGAACCTAGATAAAATTAAAGTCAATGTAGTTTTAAGATGAGACAAAATGGCGTCGGTTGTTAGCCGCAGTTGTGATTTCTGGCGGATGGGATCTGTGTGCAGAATACAGATCTCGTCCTTCCAGGATTAACAGCCCAGTAATTAGCAGCTGTACGCACAGATGTTCAAGCAAACCTGCGTAACAAAGATTTGGTCGTCAGCTGTGACAACCACAGATCTGGCAACGTTATAACCTATTTTCAATTTTGGGGTTATGTTTGATTGTTTTTGTTTTGGATAAAGGGAAAAATGATTTGTTGAGTTAAAAGGTAATAAATAAATGTAATAAGTTATACAAATTGAAGATATGATAGCACAAGTAATTGTTACACAGCAAAAGGTTATTTTTTTTATAAATTCAACTTAGAAAAAACTTGTCAAAATTTGATTTATTTTATTTTTTTAAATTTTTATTAATAAATTTGTAAACGGCTGGCAAAGCGGCAGCACGTTACAACATTTACATGTACATTTAACTGAGCCAGTTTCCTTAACCTATTGTGGACAGTAATAAAAGTTTTGAAATTTGGAAGCTATCTGTTCGGGTCATTTTTTAAACTTTTTTGTAAAGTTAGCATTTTTTGAGATATTTGACATTAAAAACTATAAACGGCCGCCATTTTTAAAATATTTAAAATGATGTTCTAATTGTTCATACAGTGATAAAAGGTTACGCAACAAATAGGTATACTAAGCTTGAGCTCAATATCTTTTCTACTTCCAAAAATATTAGGTATTTTGTAAAAAAAACACATACAGACAGACAGACGAAATAATAAGCATCGTAAACCGATGTTTATATTGTGAAATATGTTTGTCTGGATCCCAGGAACATATCCACAAAAGGGGTCCACAGAGTTCGGGGACACCCTGTATATAATTTCAAATTTCTTTTTTTGAAAACTTCAGTTTTTATATTCTTACTACAAGACTGGTACCTAACAAAATTTTATTTATTATTTTGATTTGTAATTTAGGAATATATGTTTTACACAAAAATTTGATATTATTATAACAAATTGTAGAGAATAAATCACAAAATAGAACTTTATATTTGAAAACTCTTATTTTATAAACTTATTTCCATTTGTTTTACTTGTCTTCTTTCACTAAATTAGATCAAATGAACAAAACTCTCACTAATGTATCGTCAGAGTTGGGAAAGTTAGTCTAATAAAGTAACTGATAGAAGTTAGAGTTAGTCGATCAAAAAAATAACTGAGTAGAGTTATAAGTTAGCCAGGAAAAATCCTAACTGAATAAAGTTAAAAGTTAGTCAACAAAAAAATAACTGATTAAAGTTAGAAGTTAGTCTCCAAAAAAAGTAACTAAATACAGTTATAAGTTAGTCGGTTTTTTATTTACTTCAACTAGAAAAAGTAAACAAAATTACATATTGTTGTTATTTTTAAGATTTCTCAGGCATTGTTTAGGATGTTTGTGTCAGGTGAAACATTTGATTTGATTTGCAAATTTTCAAAACAAAAAATCTACAAAATGTGCAAAGTACATTAACATATAAATTATTTTTTAGATTAAACAACGGTAACTAGAAATTGCAAAACATTAATTTATGTAGGATAGTAGTAAGTAACATGTAGGCTACTATAAGAAAACAATAACGTATTTACTCCCAAACACTTATAATTTATAAAAGATATAATATTTATAATTTATATAAATTTATAAGGCCTAGATACAATTTTAAACTAAGAAAATATAATAGGTAGGCCTTTATGTAGATTTTTTATAATTTATTTCTACTCATATTGCAATAATATATATATATATATATATATATATATATATATTAGAAATATATAATAAATCATGACTTTAAAAAATATTTTATAAGATCAGAGATCTCTATAAATTGGTTTGAAGACTTTTCAAACCCTCTACGTCCTAAAAAAAGTCAACACTAAATAGATTGACATTTATTTACGTGTTCTATTTCTATAATAGTAAAGTTACCCTACCGCCATAAAGTTGTAAGTATTAACTATTTATTTAAAAGTATTAAATTGCACCCTTAAATTGGAAGCCGATGTAACACATGCTTTAACTTGCTTGTTCTTCGGCAAACATAAAAGACACTTGAACGTAACATTGTTACTGTTGCTGTCCCTGTTAATTTGAGTAAAGAGTTTACTCAAAATTTCACTCATTTTAACAAATGAAACTATACTACTAAACAATCTATAACTATCTAAACTTTAAACTATATAAGCAAAATTTCTATTAAACTATAAACAACACGCCAGCACTACAAACAGTTCTACGAAACAGTAAACACTTTCCACACTTGGGCAATTAATTGTACAAGATTAAATGTACAAAAAGTAAGTTAGTACCACGGCGACAACCGGTCTACTGATTGTGCATCTCAATCCCTCTCAAAAACCAAAATATAAACAGCTGATGCGCCGAGTGATTTAAAATTTCTAAAAGTAAAAAGAGAAAGTGTGCTCGTGATTGTTTGTGGCAAAGTCAACAACCCCAGGGCGCTCCTGCCCCCTCCCCCCAACATTCTATTCTAGTCCCTTGTTCCTTCTTTTCCAGCCCCTCGCACAACCTTGAGTTGAGCGCACTTTCCTTATCACTATTCCGAGAAATCATAACAGGCCGATTCCGACTAAACAAACCCATTGTTCAAGTTTCCGCTGTTTGGTGACCGAAATGGTCCTTTTCAAAATAGGCTTTTGCTTATAAATCTAACTCGTTAGAATTTCTATTCGTTACTCATTTTTCTAACTAGTTACAGTTAGAAGTTAATGCTAAAAAAAACTAACGAGTAGAGTTATAAGTTAGTAAAAAAACTAACTAGTTACTCTATTCGTTAGTTTTCATATTCGTTAATCCCAACTCTGTGTATTGTATACAGTTCAAGACACTCTAGACTGTAGGAAAATTTATAACCCTAACGGAAATGCCCCTATTGATTTCAACAAAACATATTGTCTATATTTCATGGAAATTCCCGAATAGAATCCGAATACTAAATGAGGTTTACTTTATTTCATACTACAGTACAGAGTTTTCTCTACAAATCAATATAAATATCACTGTACAAATATAGCAGTTGGTATTAGATATGGCTTGTTCAAAATGAGCTTTCTCATTTGTTCAAATGTGTCTAATTACTGCAAGGGTTTACGGAAAACTTCATATCTAAGAACCAATAAGAGTAACGAATAATTGGAAGGCATTGTTAGAAAGTTTGAATCTTGACAAATCCAATGGTGTATTTATCTTCTTTTCAAAATAAGTCTATCGAACGATTTTGAGCTTTAAAAAAGTGTCACGTGTGAGTCCTTTCATCGTGATTTCTCGTGCCGCATTAGCTGTTTAAACACAATATTAATAAGCGTTTTTATGTTTTTCTGATCGTGTTTTTAGCAAAAACACTCGATGTATTGAAAGTTGGTCTCCCAAGAGTTAATTATCAAATGTGTATAATATGTATATATTATAGTGTATTCATTTATTATGAGTTGTCTTTTTATTATTAATATTTAAAAATTCATTATTTTTATTATTAATATTTGATATTTGGTATATTCCTTCAGATTTATTAATTATTATTAAAAATGTATTCTTTAAAAAGACATCCCTACTTATATACATCAGAAAAAGTTTTATAAAATCAGATAAGGGTTTTTGTTTTAAATTGTAATAAACATACATTTTTCCACTCTATAACATAGTAAAAATAAGACTAAATCGTTTGATTAACCAATATGTTGTGTTTATTTTTATACATGTTTTTGATAACTGTATTAAAAGCATTGTTAATCAGATGTCCAGTCGGGTTCGATGATTTCAAAATCTGGAAATCTGTATGGCTGTGGTAAATACACTGTCCAAGGAACATATGAAATAAACTTTTGGTACAATGGTGAACTCCTTAAGTTTATCACAATTCCAATGTCGTAGATAATACAAAAATATTTCAGTATTTTAGCAATTCGCACATTAGTTGGATCACGAGATGGAGGATATGGAGTTAGGGTAAAAATAAATGTACTACCTCCTAAAAAAGAAAATTATTATTTTTAAATTCCAAACAAATTATTGATAATATACTTATTAAATAAATATGTCTAAATGTAATATAGAAATGGTTTGACTAAATGAACTTGACATTTAAATATTACCCAAGTGAACAGAAATTTGGTTCACGTGAATAGAAATTTATGTTTCTTATTATTATTTATACAATATTTTGATATTTTCTAAAATGATTCAAAGAACCCAATTTTAGATCATTCGGGATCAGTGTATTTAGTAAAATTCACATTAGTATATAGAGCTCTGGCGACATCTTTATAAACTGTACACTAATAATTAAAAATTGGCCGTGTTTAACCCTCTAATAGCCAACGTCCGATACATTACATGTTGGTGGTTTAGACAAAAAGAGCCAGTTTTTAATATGATAAATAACATGTAATTCTTGTTAAAGTATAACAGTCTTTAACCAAACTAATTAGATACAGTGACATTTATCAAAACATTTATTTGATGATTGATTTATATTACATAAAACATTTATAAATGTTGTCTTTCGTGCGGAATAGGCCTTTTACTATGTTTAAAAAAAGTCAATATACAAATTTCGATTTTGGTAGAATGGTCTTAATTTTTGTATGTGTTTAATGAAAATGTCTTGTGTATAAAATAAGTTTTTTCATCCCACTTCTACAGTTAAAAGTAAAAAAATTATAAGATTTTTGCAGATTTTACATGATTAAAAATTTAAACGAGAATAAATATTAATTATTTTTCAAATAATTATAAAGTAGATTTAAAAAAACCAAAAAAAACCATTAAGATAAGTTCACTGATTTAAACCTTGGTACTTTTAAATCAAGTGCTGTAAATATGAATATAAAGGAAAATTAACTGAATACTATTGTAATTTTTTCCCCCATATTAGTGTGTCAGAATTTATATAATAATGTAATAAGAAATAATGTATAAATTTGAAAACTGCTGATCAATTCACTACGTACCAGTTGTAGAGGTCATGACTGACTGAATAAAATTTATCAATTTCTTCTTATTCTTTAACCAGTTTTTAGACAGGTATCTGAAATATGAATATTACTGTTTATTTATTTGTTAAAAGTTTAGTACTATATACATACCGAATCCAGCAATTTAAAACTGCAACTGAAAAATCATTACAACTGATTAATTCATTGTTTTAATAATAAGAATACAGTAGGTGAAACTAGTGTTTAAGTAATGAAATTTTGATATTAGGCCTACATAGAAGGTATTTTTTAACTACGCTTGAATTTTTGTTGTCAAGTATATAATGTGTGCATCATGCTTAAAAAATATGAGGTGTTGGGAATTTTTATTGCATTTAGGCAAGGGCTGAGATAATTTTTTTACCAATCTGAATCTTAAACCTGAATGTAAAGGTGCTGAACAATTGGTATTAAATTAAAATCTTTGTCTTTAAAATTTATCTTGCTTATTTTGTGAAATACTGAAATTAAAGTCTGTGTCTTTTAAAAATAATTGTGCTATTTTTATGAAATGTCAGAATCAAATCACAATTAGAGTCTTTAGAATAATCGTGGTGTTATGCTAACTCGAATTCGATCATGTGTAATTTATAAAATATCAGAATTAAATAATAATTTGTGTCTTTAAAAACAGTTACGGTCATTCGAATTCAATCTAGCTTATTTCAAGAATTATCAAAATTAAATTTCAAGGCATTAAAGCTGCAGGCATTCAAATTTGTCTGGGGTAAATTTATGACTTATTGGCATTAAATCATAATATGCTTTTTAAAGAATGATTGTGACTATTATTGTGATAACTTAAAATACACTCTAGTCCAAGCTTGCTTTCAACAGAAAATGTTGTTACTATTAAAATGGTAAACTTTAATTTTTTTTTGTTAATGTTCATGTAATAAAATACTTTGTTAAAATTTTTGTAAAAACCCATAAAACTACTTGATGGAATACAATTTTTGAATCTTTAATATCATTCATACCTTATTAATTAATATAAATCAAAGTAGGACTAATTGTATTGGATATTATATTCACTGTTGTTTAGTTTATATAAATGTTTGTAAATCTATAATACAAAAATTGGAGTTTTCCCACTTACATTCATCACTGTATCTTAAAATACCAATACAAAACTGCCTAGAATTAAAATGTTGTAAGCATTGAATTTGTGTCTTCCGATTTCACTGAACACCACCCTATTGGACACTCTGCAGATTGGTGTACATTTTTATATAGCCATGGTTTTTTATAATGTTTATTTCAAGTATCACAGCTTCCTCTTCCATTAAATATGAATTCCAGTAACATAATAATGTTTGAATAAATTGTGTAAATCTTTTTATTTAAATAACTTTGCTTATGATTGTGATACTCACTTTGGCTTATATTCTACTTCTTCTTCTTCTTCCAAACCAAGTTGTTTGTAAAATGTAGAACCAAAAAGTGTTTTGTCACACAAAAGATTTATAGATGAACTATATCAAAAACATATCCAGAATTAGAAAAGACAAAAGTTACTTTACAGTGGAAATAAGTCTTTAAAGTTTTGTTATGTCGTATTAAGTTTTAGTCATTCTATAAATCAAGAAATTATATGTTTATTTTAGTGCAAAATAATGACAAAATATTAAATGTTATATATAGTACGTTCAGCTAGAGTTTGCAGTAAATCGCTGTGTTCTGTGGGCATTTTGAAGCTTTAAATTTAGACTTTGAATGCATTTTTTTAGTTAAATTTTAAATTTATACACATGTGACTTAATAAAACATTTATTAAGAGGTTTTAATAGTCCATGTCTTTCCCTGTCACCCGTCATAGGTGGCGATTTACTGCAAACACTCGCTGAACGTACTATAGTTCCATTTCAGCTCAAAATTAAACACAATTAGAGATCGGTATGGTTAGCTCAATTGCCCATGTTTGCTACAATTCGAATCTCCAACACAGATGTGCAGGTTGGAATATAGTTACTAGTGTTTGGTTATGTGCCACTATATACAACTCCAGTGTCTTCTGGAGGAAAGATATTAAGTAAAAATATACGTAACATTCCTTAATTAAACTTGATCACCAATAGTATAAATGAAGTATCATAAGTACGGCAATTTACAATTATAAATGTGAGAAGTAGGACTAGGCTTTCATAAAGTATTTTATAGTTTTAAATAATGTACGTCTTCGCTAAAAAATAATACTTCTTACATTTATAAATGGTATTGATCAACTCTTGTTTGGTATAATATGCCTATCCAACGTGTAAAAGTTTATACAGTTACAGCTTTAAACTGTTTTAAACACGCAACTAAGTAATTATCTTTGGTTACTTTTAGAAACTTAACCTAACTAAATAATAAAATGTTATAAAGGCCTATTAAATGTTTTTAAATTCTTGTTTTTCATATAACAATATTTTTAAAACAACTTTACCCTTTTATCAAATGATTTACATCATTACGACAATATTATTAATAACTTATCTGTAAAAAAAGTATTGCAATCTCAGGTGGTTCTTGGCATTCAGTGCCGATCATAAGGCAGATAAAAATGGATCTTAAAAAAAATTGCTATACCGAATTTAGTGAAATTTCTTTCAGATCTTATTGATGTTAATACGCTTCAGTTGCCACTCCAACGAAGTCGATATAAATTTTTATTAGTAAGCTGTTTCGTAGGATTTAGTGTGTGCCGTCACAATGCGCTTGACAGATAAAAACAGCTAGCCCGAATTTGAGTAAATTTCTTTCATATTGAGATTAATACGCTTCAATTGACACCCCAACAAAATCGTTGGAATTTTTGATTTGTAAGATTTTGTGCAAGATAAAATGTCGACTTTCGCTCACATTCATTTTTTTCTAAATAGTATAACATACTGTGGTGATATTGAAAACATACACATAATATGTTAAAAAAGTTTATTTTGATTTTCGTACCCATTACAATAACTTCGCTATACTGGGAAGTTCATATTATAAAGATCTATTAAAATTAATGTATTTAAATTAAGAAAATGTATGTAAATTTTAGCAAATAGAATAATAATTTTCTCAAACCATATGTTTCAAAAACCTTACTAAACACGTATGTTTTTGTTACAGGAATGAAGGATGTCAGTGTTTCACTCATTGTAAAAGAAAAGCAGTTGAAAAATCAGATTGAATTTCTTCTTAACCTCATAGAGGAATAGAGAATTTGAAATTGTGGTCTACCAGAATCTCCATAATTATTTCAAAATTCCAGTCCAATGGTAATTTAGTTTTAAAGATTAAAGTTAAAAATGCTTACAGATTTTGTTAGAAATATGATCAATATTTTAAAAATATATTCTGTTCATTAGAAAGATCCAATCATTCACTGTTTGAAATATTTCACAGAAAACCTAACATGGACATTAAAAGCTCACAAGTATGGAGCTGGGTAATGGAACACTCAGTAGAAAATTGTTTACAACTTGAGATTCAATTAGTGCTTTATTGTATGTAAATAAAGTCAAATAGAACTGCAATAGGGAATGGACACAAAGAAGTTTGTGATTAAGAAGTGTACTTACTTCATGGTTATTTCAATCAAAACTAAGTACTGAGAGATAATAATTAGACTATAAAAGAAATTTAAGAGTTAAATGACGAAAGTCAGCAGACGATGTCTAGAAAGCAAACATGTTATATCAGACTGAACTTGTGAGAGAAAAAACACAATTTTAGAATCTCCGCTTCATGGAAAAACTTTTCATCATGCATATGTTTTCCCTTTAATGTAGTAAACAATCTGCTATATTTTTTTAAATATAGTAGCAATAAACCTTCATGATATTTAAATTGCTGTAATGTCTTTCATGATCCGTTACATCGTCCTGTCTACCAAATTGTCTCCTGATCCCCAACAATAAAACATATCCATATTAAAAAGATTAATTTAGCTTCACACATACCATAGAGTCGAACTGTTTGAAATTCAGAGTTTAGCCCCATACTTGTCAAACTTCTTGATATTGATTTGTTAAATCAAATGCATGGCAGACATGGTAAACACAACCTCACTGTAGATGCTCTGAAAGCTGACATGTTCAAATTTGTCACTGCCTGTCTCAACCAGCATCCACAGAATTAAATAGACTGGTCATGCCATAAGCCAGTAAATTGTGGGAATTGAAGCTAGGTCAGCCATCTTGTGTGAGGATAGAAACGTCGAGCGGGCCGAGAGAGGAGTGAAATTTTCAGTGCGTCCTATTCATTTACACCGTGGTTTCAATAGCTGAAAATGCTCGAAAATCTTTGAAATTTGACAAACTTACAGTTTAATAGTGTGGGGCGCTAATGGTGTGTTCACAATTTGAAAATAAAAATGGTTTGGTACTTTAAAAATCAAATAAAGTCCAAACTTTTTTATGCTTTCTAATTCGTGACATCAAAAAGTTGCATTGCGAGGAACATTTTTGTTTAGAGCAGGTGCGTCATGTAAGAGAGAGAAATGTAGCTGAAAAGCTACATTTTCCAAAAAGTATGTTTTGAAAAAATTAGCTATTGTAGTTTCTATCATACAACAGTTCGAACACAAGCTTAGTTTTGCGGGCGGCTCGCTGCTTGTGAGTATTTGACTCTAAAACTGGCTTCACTCTTGCTTTCGACTTGTCTAGTCTATTTAATTCTGTGGTCGATGGTCTCAACAGTTTTTAAATTTTAGATCAAATGGATGTAACGTCAGTAGTTGCTCCTATACAAATTCATTCACCGTATTTTTTTATCACACCTCGTACATGGAATTACAAAACCTGATATATAACAGTGATTAAACCTGGTGTTACGTGATATATAACAATATACTTTTTTAAATTTTTTACAATTTGTATACAAATATATTGCAAAAAGGCTAAAATAACCCTACTATTCTAGAAAAATATAATAACTAGTACCAGGGTTAATACGATCATGTAAAGTTGAAAATATCTTTTTGTATTGTAACTAAATATTTATGAAATGTATATGGTTATTTTAAATTTAACTTAAAATACTTGTTTTTATTTACCATTCTAAATTCAGTAAATGGTTACTACATGGTCCATAAAGTTACTATATAGAAGTGTTTTTCAGACTTCTGACAGTCTGTCAAGGTTACTGTTTGATTTAAAAATTTAACTGTTTCTTTCTTATTCAATAAAAGCCTAAATTTCAGTATATGTCATATAACTTAAAATGCCAACATAAAAATAACAAAACCAAATCGTAAACTAACTTTTAGTTTATATTACAGTAGGCCTACATTTCCAGTTTGTAAACATATATAGGTTGGTACCACTTCTTATCACATTGATGGTTTTTATACTGCAGATTCAAGACATAAACAAGACCTTGTTACTCCTTACGCTAGATTGAGTAAATCTTTTAATAGTTTTATGTGTCAACAGTATAAATAATCCAATAAATTACCATTAACAGTTACAAAGATGTCTAAAAGCAGATTAAAAAATGTTATTTCAAATTGGCTTAAGAGTATGGAATTTTACTTGTTAAATTATGAATACAGTAAAGCTCCGATTATATGCGGAATTGGGTGGCAAGGGCACCATGGATAGTGAAAATCGCACATAACCCGGAAAAAAAACTAAAAATAAGGCGCAAACACGAACAAAATATTTTAACTTAATAACTTTGTTTTATGTTACAAAAAACATACTAAAACTTTTAAAATGCATACATATTTATAGTACAGCAGAAACTTTTGCTCTACGTCTAAATCACTAAAATAAA
This sequence comes from Philaenus spumarius, assembly GCA_018207615.1. Classification (NCBI taxonomy): domain Eukaryota; kingdom Metazoa; phylum Arthropoda; class Insecta; order Hemiptera; family Aphrophoridae; genus Philaenus; species Philaenus spumarius. The sequence goes on along the minus strand of JAGFPH010000221.1, from coordinate 720,905 downwards.
GAACTGTAAACAAAAAAAACTATACTGTATGTACAAAAGTGTCCAGTTACGCTGCGCTGTTTAAAAAAAAGTAACTTGTTTTTGCTTCTTGCTGTAGAAACACCTTTTCTTTATTCTAGATTGAACTTTCCTTGACCACTAGGTAACAAGTGTAGCGGTCGGAATCTCTTCTTCACATATGTTTTGGTTAACAATTGTTTCGATTAGGGATGGGTCGATTCTCGATACCGATTCTCGATACCACCGATACTTAGCTTTGGTATCGGTATCGAGAATCGATAGCCGAAACTCGATACCGATACCAAGAGATACTCAGTTGTCAGAACTGCCCGTTCTCGTATAGACTCCGTGAATGTAATCTCCGGTATTTGCAATCGCATTCTCTGTATTTTAACTCAATTCAGCATTTAACAATAAATATCAGTAGGGAAAATGTAAAACATTATTAATTTTATGTAAGTAGACATTTTCCCCAGTAAAATGTTTTAGGCAATTGTTTCCTTTCTTAAGTAAACGCTTCTTGTTTTATTTTTATTCATGCGTAGGCTGTTATTTGTACACAAGAAGTCTAGAGTAGGCTCAAGGTCAAACATTTATTGATTCGTTTGTTATCGTGTCTATAGAATTAGGGTGTCTACTGCGAAGAAAAATAACACATTTTATAGATCGGTAACAAAAGTATAAAGCAATAATTTTATTTGTTTGAAATCGGGTAAAACTTGTTGGGACTTACGTTACCCGTGATTTATGATTTTTATGGGAGACCCGACGGAATTCCTTTGTTTTACTTTTTATTTAGAGATGAGTCGTTTCTATTTTTTTTTTTTCGGTTCCCGGTTCTAGAGTCAAATCGGTTCTATTTATTATTCAAGGAATTTAACAAGAATTTAAGAGTAAAGTATAAGATTTAATTTAAATACTGAAATGATTAAGTATGTTATGTACAGATAATTAAATACAAGTATTCAGCTAAGTTAAATTACAGACAAAAGTCCATCACTTTCAAAGTCTATTATAAAATATTGCCACCCTTCGATGCCATTGCTGAATAGACTAGCCTACTCCGGTTAAGTTTCCACATATCCTCAACTAACTAAACTTAATCAAATTAATATGTTAATTCAGTATAGTGTCGATTATCCGAAAGAGGAAATGTACTGTAAATAAATAAATACATTACAGTACTGCACGTCGTGCACGTAATTCCGAATTTAAAGCTTTTTACTCGCATAATCAGCCGAGTTGTAGATTTCAGGGAGTTTGTGCGCTCAACGGAACAGCGGCCGCTGTTGAGCCCTTCGTAAGTGAGTAGGCCTACACAATTTAATTACTAAATTATTATTCCGAATAATTAAAAACTTGTTTTATTCTAAATGTAACGCATTCTGCTTTTTCGTTACTGAAACTCTCACGTGTTTTTCATTGGACTAGGTTAATTGTATTTTCTTATGCGGACATTCCATTGTTTTCGGGAGTATGCTTTTTCGTGGACATACGCTGTTGTATATTAAATTGCGTTTGAATGCCGCGTTTTATAAAATTAGCGCTAATAATATTCGGACGACGTATTCTTTTGCGGACATTCGTCATTTTATTTTTAATAACATTTCACCAATGGTAGTTCATAAAATTAGTACTAATTATATTCGGGCGTCGATTTTTTGCGGGCATTTACTGTGGTACTTAAATTATTTTTAACGCCGGCGTTTTTTTAAATTAGCGCTAATAATATTCGGACGTCGTATTCTTTGCGGACATTCGTCATTTTATTTATTTTTTTTCGCTGCTGATTTTTTTTTTTTTTTAGGTATCGGTATCGGGAATCGAGAATCGATTTTTCAAAGTATCGGTATCGGTATCGAGAATCGAAAAATCTGGTATCGACACATCCCTAGTTTCGATACTCGGAGAGAGTTTCCTCAATGATTTAACAAGGGCTGAGGATTTTATGCAATCCCATGCATACGCAATATCATAAATGCTATCCAAAATTGTAACTTTTTGAGATCGCAATCTTCTTCATGTAACATAATTTTTGACCTTCGCACTGTAGGACCTATTGTATTTTCTTTTTTGTTGGCGTGCATTAAAAATTAAAATTGGCTGTTTTGTGGTTTATAATTAAAAAATTGTTTCACTGTACTCACGGATAATCCGCACCGCGAGTAAGCAAATAATCGGGGCTTTACTGTATATGCAATATGATTTATTGTAAACGAGTTGTTAAAAATTATATATTATGATAAAAATGTTATTTTTAGTATATATTTGTAATTTTATGTACAGAAGCTTCTGTAAAACTTTTACCCATTATGTTACAAAATGTTTACTGTCAATAAAGCAATAATTGAATCTTATCATACCTAAAGAAAGGTTCTTAAAACGAAAGTAGATTAGAGAGTGTATATTAAATTTTCACTAAATATTTTTTCTTTTTAGAAAATGCAGTACAGTAGAGCGTCAATAATTTGAACGTCAAAATCCGGATTCCATAAAAATTATGATCAAAGACTTTTTCTGTAAATACAGTATGTCAATTTTAAACAAATACAGTACTATAGTTGAATATTCAAATGTGTGCTTAGTGAAAATTAAGAAGTTTTGTATTCGAAAGCTGAGTTTTAAAGTCAAAAACTCCCTTAAAACACTATGCTTATGCAGTTGCGCTACAAGAATCACGTGCACGCTCATTGTAGGAAGTTGCATGTAAGTAGGAATGTCTGCAGGATGAAACCTATTTGGAAGGCGTCCTCTAAATAGGTTCAGCCATGTCGGGCCTTTCACTGAATAGCATAACACTTTATTTAAGGTTGGCAGTGGTCTAGATAGCAGTGCTGCATTGTTATACAGTATATGCGGACAAATTGATAATTCGGATGGCGTTGGATCCGAATTATTAACGCTCTACTGTATTTTAATAATTAATTATTGTTCCATTTAGAAAAGTGGAGGTTGTACACAAGTAACCCAAATTCACATCCTTACTTTATGTCCATAGCATATTTTTGTTATACTCTTTAAATACCATTTAAATAGCACAAAGGATAAATTGGAGAAAATACTATCTTACATTTTGTTTACTACCTTACATTGTTACAATTGGTAAGTTTCTAAGTAACAGCCAGCACATCCATTGTTAACCAATATTCTATTTTGTAAAGCTGGTATAAAATTACTGCCTATTAATAAAGTAATGATTTTTTTCCAAATAACGACACTAACATTATCACACACATGGTCATTATTTTCAGTGAACTTTGAGGAGCAATGTTCAGATTATAATTTGAAGTGAACTTATGTTAGTGTTATTATCGATAAGAATCATTCATTCTCTTTAATCAAGCTCCATGTTTATTTATAAATTAATTAATTTACTTTTTATACACTCAGGTGTGTACAAAGTAGTACACTTAATTTTTCTTGAATACATATTTACAATTAATTTAGTGTAAATCAACTTGAAGCTTAATAAAGTGATAAAACATAACTAAAACACAAATTAATTAATCCACATATGTCCAAATTTACCACTAATTTATCTAAAAACTAGAAAAACACATGTCTCACATTTGTTAACAAAAATTCAAAAGACAAAATAAGGTTTCCTTGTACAATTCACTTACTTTTTTGACAATTCAATAATTTTGCAGCCTCCTGTTCTAATAATACCTTCCAAAATTCTTGGCTTGCTGTTAATCATGTTACAGACCTGTTCATCGATATTCTATTATTCTTCCAAAAACACTTACAGCTGTAACAAAGTGTTTCAGCGTGATTTTTGTTTTTATAATCAGCAAAATGTCTATTTTCAGAATATGACCAAATGTTTACAATGCATTTAGTCACGTTCTTCTACACCAGTCATCATGTACACCAGTTGTACATCTCATTTCTCTGTTTTAAATTTGTTTTCTTCGTATTAATGTTGGAATTCGTTCAATGAATTAATTTTGTATAACTCTTATTTATATACAACATTGACTTAATGTACAATTGATTAATAATTGTTTAATTTTTTTGATGAAATAATATGAAATTGACATCAATTATACTTTTTTGAAGATGACTTTTGGATCATATTTACAATATTTGGGTAAATTCATTATCATACAAAGTTATAAAAAATACATTTTGGGAAGTATAGAATGTATGAATGAGAATGACTGATATTTCTTTCAATTGCCCTTCGTTTAAAATTGCATGACGTTACACAGTGATTTAATTATTATGTTCAAAATATTTTGAAACGCCTCTTGTACATAGTAGCAGTGTCCCATAAAAAAGGGGTTTCATACACAAGCAATAATTTGGAATGTTAGTTCATGTGTTTTGTAATTCTTGAGTCAGATTCTTCAACCTCAGTCTTAAAAGGTTATTTTTAGGACTCACAGTAGACTCAGCAGAAAACTGCAAATCTTTGCTGAACGAGCCAGAACTGGACACCTATTTATGGAAGAATATCTGTATTATTATTATGCTGAGCATTCAAAGCTCTACAAACTCAGCCAAATATGAGGTCACGTTTTACTAGAAGGATACAGCTCCTCCACTTTATGCTAATATATAGGACCATTTTAGATGAAAATGTTACTAAGCGTGGGATAATTGTGCCAAAAACCTCCAATGATGCAAATACTTAAAAGTTTTCTTTGCTCCAACTTGCCCTAATACAAGCTGTAGAAGCAGTTATTTTTACATGAATACAGTAGTATTCCTACAGTAGGCTTCCTAAAGTAGCCTATTTTTAAGTAACCAAGGAGTGATTCTAAAATTTTAGATTTTATTTTTAAATATTATTAGGGGTGTGCAAGGTCTCGAAACCCTCGAGTAGTAACAAGAAATAACTCAATATCATCTCGATCTCGTCAAGAATAAAATTCATTTCTCGTTTGTATTTTTCTCGATACATTTTTAAAATCTCAAGTTTTATTTTAGGTCTTTTTATAAAACTTAAAATGTTACATTAGAATGAAAAGAAGATAAACAGAAGTTTTCTAAACAACTCAACAGGGAAATGATTAGGATATCACAATATCTTATTTAAATTACAGTAGAACTCCAATTATTATCCAAACTCCGACTATCCAAATAGCTGATTATCCGAATAGATTTCAGAATCTCAGAAAAAAATTAAGACGGAAACGTACTGTGATTCGCAAAATAATTATTCTGTCTATGCGCGCTATTGACGCGCGAGTGTGATCACATTCAACTTCTCATTGTCAAGCGGATGAGTAACTTGGTTGCCCGAAAACAGACGAATGCAGTCAAACAGCTTACTTTGACCAAGATAATTAGCAAGCAATGACTTTCATTTACAGTACAGTACGTACATACGCTTAACATGTAAAAGTGTTGCCTTTCATTTAATTAATTAAAAGCTCTTTTTCTTTAAAAATATATTAGTTTTCTTCTCCCATTTTCAACTTACCTACAGTAATTAATTAAAATAGACTTTTTTCAGAAAAAATCCAACTATCCGAATTTTTGATTATCCGAATGGGGTCCGGTCCCAATTGATTCGGATAATTGGAGTTCTACTGTTCTTGACACTGACAAGAAATAACTTAGCATAGTAGAGATTGAGTTTTATATAACCTTGGTTTTTAGTAAAATAAATAGTGGCAGTTAATTACTTAACTAAAAATAAATATAATTATATAGAAATTAATATGTTTCATATGTAGTGCAAAGCATATTAATCAATAGTCAACTGTTAAAGTACATATCTATGAGAACATTATATTTGTAATAGCTTTCATAAACTTACTTAGTAACAATAGCAAATTGAAAGAAAGTTAACTCATTAATAATAAACTTATTCATATATATACATTATATTCCTTTCAATTATGTAAAAAGGTGTATGATACTTCTCACTCCCAACTTGAGATTAAAATTTTGGTTCGTTCTCGTTACCAAAACACTATTCTCGTTATTTCTCGATCTCGATAAATTGTATTTAATAAATTCTCGTTTCTTGCTCGTTCCTAAACCTCAGCTCTCGTCTATTTCTCGATTTCAATAATTTTTATCAAACATCATCTCGTTCTCGACTCGAATTCAAAAAGTCAATCTCACACACACCCCTATTATTGTTTATAATAATTTTTATTTTATATTTAAATTAACCTTGATTGTTCTGGAAAAATAAAAAACTTGTATTTTAAGATTTAGAGATGTTGCTGATTATAGGAAGAGTGGTGTGAGTTCAGTTTACTGGATTCAGGAAATCTAAACACTAAAAGTGAGCATGTTTCATATTATTATCATCAACACTAAAAACTCAAGATACAAAATTAACTTGCACCATGCACTCACTAAACAAAATGATTATTTTAAATAAAATCTATTTGTACTGGGGCAATATAATAAAATACATTCTTTGTCATTCGAGAATGGTTATTTTTTACTTCTTCCTTTCAGTGCTTAGCTATTTTTTGTGAACATCGTTCAGAATAAAACTTAACAAATTTTCTTGCTACTGATGAACCACAAATTACATAACTTGTAAAGGTTAAGCAAATAGTCATTATGCTAAAAATAACATGTTTATATACAATTCCGCCTTTTTGTTTTTGCTATACAAACAATTTAAATTTGGACAATTTTGTTTACATATCACTGGAACATAACTGAAGAAACATTACAAGTTTGTAGAGTTTTCTATATATTCAGCATAACAATCCAAAAATAACCTCTTTGTGAATCAATTGGTTATCTAGCTATATGAAGCACACAAAATAATTTTTTTGTATTTTGATAGTCTCATTTCAAAATGAATGAATAATCATTATTAATAATAATTATTGTTCTATATTTTAGAAGAAACTAAATGTATTTTTTAATTTACAATACTCATGTAGTTTATAAATTATTTCTGATTTTTGTAATAGTAGAACATCTTTAATGTATTCATTTTGTCAAAAATATCTTATGCGCTAGATTTCTTTAGCTCATGGAATGTGAAAATTGGTTGTAAAATAATTATTTTAAGAAATATATTCTTTGTCTTTACTGATTTTTGTATTACAAGCATTTTAAAGTAAAATTCTGTATTTAAATTGTGTATTAGTATAATGTTAATATAAATATATATTATTGTCAATAATTGTTCTAAACAATTATTGTTTATAAATTAACAATAATAATAAAATATTGTTACCTAAAAATAAATTGGATTCATTGATCATCTGTGACAAGTGCATTACATCTTTCTTACCTATTCTCTTTATATATAAGGGTTTCCATATTTTCTACTTAAAAGTATTTATATTAAATATTTTCTATATCCATAATTCGGGCAATGTTTTAAGCTGGTTCTACAAGATGCTACGAACACCTTCCAACATTGGACGTTTGATGGTTCGTCACATCGTGTATCCGTTGTTCAAATATACGAGCGCTCAATGACGAGCATCGAACGTTCGCGTTTGACCATGTTCGGCCGATGTCGGTATTCTTGCACCGAGTCATAAGGATGCCTCTAACTTTTGAAGGAAAATGTGCGTTGGTTCGACTCAACGGCTACACGACTCGTTCATATGAAGTACTATTTACTCTCCATTCCCGCCAAAGTCTTTTTTAGGTTTATCTTTGTGTTTAGTTTTTAATCAGTAATATTGGTAGAACCTAATATTATTAATTTACATTTTCACAGGTAGCCTAAGTGGGGTACAATTTATATTTCATACTTGTAAATTCATGTAGAAAATCACATGCAGATTAATTAGATACTCTACATTTCAAAAATATTATTTAAAATTACCTACTATTTAAAAACAAATAATATCCAGGCCTACCTAAATATATGTGGGGATTTATAACTAGATAAATATGTGTAACTAAAAGATATATTATTATAGACTATCATCCTCGTTCATTTTTGCAACTGGTCAAACGTTTGTCCCAAACTGTTTTCTAAATTATTGGATCAAACATTAGCTTCACCGTGTATCAGGAACATTCGCTGCACCATCTATCAAACATAGTTGTCTCAAACGTTCGGTTCAACGTTGGAGCGATCGTTCGTAGTATCGTGTAGAACCGGCTTTAAGAAATAGAAGACTGAAAGAAGCTCTACATAAAGGTGTATGTAAATAACTATATAAACTCAATTTAGTATTAAATAGTATATTTCGCACCTAGGGCCGAAAATGAGGTTTTGCAGGCTTGAGATCATGTTTCAAGTTTGAGACGGAGTCGAGAACTTGAAACGATCGAGAGCTGCAAAACCCTTTCGGCCGAGGTGCGAACGCTATTTTTCACCACACTACACAATAAAATGAACACTATATAAAATTAAAAAAGAATATTTATTTAGCACACATGAAAATGAAACTTTGAGGTTATAAACTAGCTAGCTATGGAAAGCACAGTTTTACCTCAGTTGCTAGGCAACGGTGAAAATAACAATTATGTGTGTGCCACTAGTCTGTCGGCAATACCTATTGAATCATTTGCCATATGACCCTATTTCATAACGAAATTTTTGAGATATACGTTCATATTTTAATTGAATAAACAAACAGCTGACTTTACGGCCCTAGGGCCGAAAAGAGCTACTTTCGGCCTCCAAATGTGTTGAGATATACATTCATATTTTAATTGAATAAACGAACAGCTGACTTTACGGCCCTAGGGCAGAAAAGAGCTACTTTCGGCCTCCAAATGACGTTCCGAAAATAGCTGAAAACATCGTAGTGTGGTGAAAAGTATATTACTAGTCCATGAGTCCATACAAAAATTCATGTGATTTGATGAAGACAAAGCCATATTAGTCGAAAATTTTACTAGCCCGACCAGTAAAAAAAATCTAAATAAAACCGCCCTGATATGGTATTTTTTCGGTGGTATACAAAATGTTAAAAATGATTCATTCATAGATAGTATGAAACCTAAACCTGGTATGGTAATTATGAGGTGTTATGTATGCTCTATACTTGCTAAACTTGATGAGTTTTGGCTCTATCATAGGTTATTTTTATAAGTATAATAAAGCATCACCTTTATAACAGCATTATACTGTGCTATGTAGTATATGATTTGATATGTTTTTTATTCCCTACCATGAAGGAATATGCCCTAAAGTGACTCATACTTCAGTTTCTGTTAATACAAGTCTGTTTGCATTTATTTGTTTCGCTCAGAAAAAGAATAAGGTACTTTTTTGTGACATGTACAGGTGTAATAAGTATTAATGGTAATTTACTGTTTAAAGCTACGTCTAATAGCATTTTTAATCCTTTTGTTGGTTTGCTTGATATTCCTTTAGTGATAATGGAATGCCTCAGATAAATTATATTAGTCTAGATACAGTACTTAACATAAACTGGTCTGTCAGGAAACAGTTTTATCTATGGATAACCCTCAGCTTCTGCATATGCAGCAGGACTTTTTGCAATACTCAAAGCTCTGAATACTGTATCACTAACATCGGTGCACAAACTTATATATGTTCTGAAGAAGTGCTTTAGAACCCATCCAAGAGATATATTCTCCTAACCCTGCTTTGGTTAAATATATTGCAAGTTCCTCGCACAGACTTTGACTGTAAGGTGTTGGAGTGTTGGGTTCTGGATCACACTGGCATGAAGGGAATACTGAGGCAGATTTAGCTGCTAAGGAAGCCATGCACTTACCCGCTCATCGTGGAGTGTGTAATTTCATCCGACTTGGATCCATTTTGAAGCAAGCTTTATTTAGACAGTGGGTAGCAGTACAGAATAATAAACTCTGAGAGATTAAAGATACTGTCCGTTCATGGATGTCTTCTCATCTCGGCCATTCCATGCTAACCCATGGGTTTCTTGGGGATCTGCCACATTATTAGCCATACAGTTCTAAACTTCATTCCATCAAGCACCTTTTTTTTGGAGTGGGAATAGTATATTTCATTACTAGTACCGAAAGTGGCACTTTCCGGTTCGCGCCCAAGTTTCACGTACGAGGCGAAGCCGAGTACGGGAATAATTGGAGCAAGTGCCGGAAAATCACTTTCGGTACAAGTTATGAACGGTACTTTTCATCACGACGCAAAAATACACACAATGCTGAAGAAGAAACCTCAGTAAAATGCAAACTATTATATTTCTCAATTAACATTTTTTTATAATAACGTACAATAAGAACAGCTGATATAAATTGTAAGAATAAACGGCAAAGCGACGTCAGAGCGCGTAGCGGGCAAATGGAAAACTAATTGAGAGCAAGGGAAAACAAATTTAGAGCAAGGGAAAATCAGCTGATCGTTTTTCCCTTGCTCTAAATTAGAGCTTGGGAAACGATCGTTTTCGTTGCTACCAGCTGACATCGAAAGTAGCTACTTTCGGTACGGAGTGATGAAAAAATTAAATCATATCTGTAAAAGGTTTCTTATACCGATTGCATTTAGATGATACCAAGACCATTGATATGGTTTTGGTGTTTCTGCATCATTTGAAAGTGATTGGTGATATTTATTTAGAGATACTTGTTTTATCCATATTATCTATTGTGTTTTTTCACTAGTTTTAGTAGTATGTTGTGAATTAGTGTGTGTGTGTTCCAATTGCTTAATTTGAGAGCATTCATTAAATAAATGCTCATGTGTACTGCTTGTGTTGAATGAAGGAATAATGACGTACATCACTTGAAAATAATTAGGCTCTTTTGGAGATGAAAGCTGGCATCACTTCCTTTCTACACAGGAGCAGTATCTCTAGATCAGCTAAAAGTTTTTATCACAAAGCTTATATTTAATGCAGACATTAATGTTAAATTTTTGTTAGTTATCTATATACCTTCAAGAATAATAATTTTGAAAATATGATCAATCCACAAGTTCATCATATCCAAATTTATAATACTGATCATAAATGGAGAAAGAATTATCTAAGTTTGTGACTTGAATTAATTGCAGTTTGGTTCTACATCCATTTTCTTAAGATGATAGTAGGTAGAATGGAAGCTGTGCTACAAAGTCCATACTAGAAAAGACCTAAAAGATATTTTTCGGTTTTATTAAACTAATACATGACAACACTGGAATAATTACAACCAAAATAAGGTAAATTCTTGCTAAAGTCAACACTATAAAATTTAAAACTGCTCATAGTACTCTTAAAAATGATCCCTTATTGTATCCTCCATCAAGATTCCAGGTTATATTCTTTTTTAAACTTGGGATCTCTAAGCCACTTATCCCAAATTAAATTAGTTTATTATAAATGTCCATTATTGACTGATCATAGTGCAAGTGTTTACAATCACTAATATAAAAACACTTTAATTATTATTACAATATTTATGGAGATAAAAGAGAATAAACACTTACTGTACAAAATTGTTACATTTCTCGAGTAAATTTTAACAGGATGATCTACAGATTATTATGATTTTAATGTTTGTTTCAAAATAAACATAAAAAAGGAATCTGGTATTGAAATTACAAAATGAAAGAAATTTTTTTTGAAAATAGCAAAAAGATAATTAAACTAGAGAAAACAAGTTTAAACTATTTGATGTTAATTTCTTCACATAATAATTATTTGTTTTATTTAAACTTAGAATAATATTTTTTAGATAATATGTTTATTATCAATTTTGCTTTAATATAATGCTAACATTTATAATAATTTATTTTCTTAAAAGATTAAACAAATTTATAATCATAAATAAAGTATAGTTCTTTTCTTATATCCGAAAAGGAATGAGTAAGAAACAATTTTTATTAATTACTAAAATGCATTGTTTTTGTATCATAACATTGAATAAAATTAACATTTATTTAGTAACGGCTAGTAAATATAAACGGTGGCCATGATAGTGGGCAGATAAACGATCCCGCCCTTGAAAGTCATATGGAATAACGGATTGTTCCGATGTTCCTGTCCAGGAAGTAAAAGGAAAATGGCTGTCATTCTGAAACATTACAATAGAGTTGTAACGAATAGTAACGAGTAATTCTTTTCATATTTGACAATAATATTGTTTGTATTCTAAATATCTGCTAATGTAAGTATTGAGTTACATTTATATAGCTCCACAACGTGAACTGTTAGTATAGAACATGTATAAATCAATGTACAAGTTATCATTAAGTTCCCTTAATTTCTGATGCTTAGTTCAGGGCACAGCCGTGTGTTTAATTTTGCGGGAAATACAAAGATTTTGTTTCGCGCCATTCGGATTTGATGCTACTGGCTAAAGCAGCTGCTGCAGATGGCTGAGAGAAGCATAAGAATACGAAAGTTGTCGTGTGGCAATAGCGTTGTTACGATTATCTTTCTAAATGTGCAGTACCATATTTGTGTGATCAGTGATGTAGCATGATATTTATTGTCTAAACTGTAGTAATGTGTTTCCAATCTTAAACCTTTAGTCCCGATACACGTCCAATAATTATGCGGTGACGGTTACTTTCAAGCCAAACCAAACAATAGACTACCCTACATGTTCAATGTCGGCATCGGTTGGGGAAAGGTGAACATGTAGCATATACTTATTTTAAAATACCAAACGGATCTTTGGAGGTGTTAATAGTTAGCCTTCTTCATATCTTGGGACAGTAAGTTAAAAATAAGATTACTAATTGATGACTAAGATGAAAGAATTGTTCACGGAAACCATGTTTTAAATGTATGGTTGTTATCCTAAAAATCGACCTCACAGGATGTGATGCGTCGTTATTTTTGTCGCCTGAAGGGATTTTATGTTGCTCATTATAATTATCTTTAATTAAGTTAATGTTTGAGACTACACTTTTATAATATACTAAAAGTTATAGGGGAGATAAAATTGACATAAAAAGACGTCTTGTCAGAATCAAAACTTTTAGGCTAATTTAGTTGAACTTAGAACTGCCCTTGGGTTTGGACTTAGTGACATGTGATTTTGGATTATTTTTACCCCATATCAATATCATTTAAAACCTCTTTAGCCAACCCAAAGATTAAATAATATTAAAATGATTTAATGAAGCCACCTGAGCTAAAAATTAACTAGGTTAGTGAATTTGTTCAAATTGGTTCATTCTATTTTAACTTAGTATGTACCATACTTATAATTTGGACAAGCTTAACTTGGTAATTATTTTTATTCGTGTCAATAAATAAGAGATTATTTCTATTTCAATGTAACTAAAACTAGTTCTTTTAAGTAAAGCAGGATTTCAGGATAGCCTAAGTCAATTTGAAGTGGTAGGTGTCAACTCATGGTCTAGGGTGTCTCCAGGCCTAGTAGTACTTAAACCAATTTTAATCGCTATTCTTAAGTAGTTATATGTTAGACCTTAAATTGCTCTGTTATTCCATACAAAATCTTTGTTAATAAAAATTTGGTTCTTGCAGAATATGTCCTTAAGCAAAATTTAGGCTAGGTTTAATGGTTCTTGGTAAAGATAGGTTAGGAATTCATCATAGGCCTGCAGTACAGTTAAGCTTGCTTTTCACTTATTGTAATCGAAACTGTATTGCACCAAGTATGTTTTCAGTAAATTAACTAGTCATAAAATATCATAGAAACAAGATTGGTCTGAAATTTTGAACTATGTTTCTGTTCCACTTTGCCGTTTTACTGGGCTGTTCTAGTTTTACTTTCGCTGCTTGATTTATCTCTTTTGATCTCAATTATCAACTTACTTAATGTTCCTTTGTATAAATATGTTACATAATATTTTACTATTTTTGTGTTATTCTTGTGGTTAAGAATAGGCCTTGCTTAGACATATATTTAAATATGGTTCTAGGCTAGGCTGCTAGGAAGATTTAAGGTTCACCATTACTTATCACACTCACACTAATGGAAACACAATATTAAATGCATTAATTTCTACTAAATAATTATTTGAAAATGATTAAATTGATGTAGGCTAAATAAAAAATTTGCTCTAAAGGAATTTGTCTGAACTTTTGAAGAAGTAGGCCTATGCTTTCTTAATCCTTTGGTAGAATGAAGTCTGGGCTCAAATTTACTATACGACTGCCAAGTACTTCTTGATAGCTTGCAGAGACGATCCACTGTGATCCTTCAGACTCTTGATAGCCGAGTTGACCATATCCGCTGTCGAGGATGAATTGCCTTAACTCGGGCTTCTCAATGGAAATGCAAGAATAAAATAGCCTGAAGTTTTAACTTATAGTCTTTAATCACATTATGTTTATCTGAATTCAACATTTAACAGTAGAACAAGGTAGCCGTCTACAAAAATATGAGCCGAGGGTCATATAGTAAATTTACGCCGGATTTTATACCGGTATTTATCCTTTGAAAAGTAACTTCAGCTAACTAATATAGGTAATTATACCTTTTTTATTATGGGATTATCATATCTATTTTATTAACTAAAAGTTATTAGTTTGTGCAACATTTTGTCTATGTAGCCTAGGCCTAGTAACTCTGAAATTAGGCAATTTTCCTTTTGTACTTATATAACGATAGTAGGCCTATATAGATTATTTCTTGACAGCTTTATAGTCCAAGTTTAAAAAGTATGCATTTTTATTAAATTCTGCTGATATATTTGTTGTGATGCACTTAGCCTTAGATATAGGCTACCAATAGCCTAATGGTCTAGTGTTAATTTCAGCCCTCATGTTCCAATCCATATTCAGTTTGGGTTGGCTACGTTAAACTAACCTAAGAATGTCAAAGTTCTTTTGGGCATAAATTTACTTTGGGACATCCAACTGATATGATTCAAACCAAGGCCTTATTTAGAAGAAGAGTAGTGTTGCCAAGAACTTAACACATTGTACTATTGAATTGTGACGAGAAACTAAGCTAGAACTTCATTTGTTCTCATGCAAACTACAACCTTATTTTATACCAAAACAACTAATAAATAACTAATGAGCTTGACTTGTGAGAAAGTAACTTGATAAAATAAAACCTGAACACAAAATCTCACAATAAATACGTTTACAAACCTTAAACGCGTTTCAACGGCAATGTCGCCATCCTCAGTGATGCACGGGCTACAGTAACCAAACTACTATAACTCGCTGGTTACTGTAGTCTGTGCATCACTGAGGATGGCGACATTGTCGTTGAAACGCTTTTGAGGTTTGTAAACGTATTTATTGTGAGATTTTGTGTTCAGGTTTTATTTTATCTCAAAACAACTAAGTTAAAATATACTTACTTCACAAAAAACTTGTGAAGATGTTGGGCCAAAAATAGTTTTAGTTTTAAAACGAAGCCTAGGTAAACTGGGTTCGGGATAATACTACTTTGTCAAGTTGAAATAGTGATCCTTAGACTCTTCTTAAAAGGCCATGAAATATATAAGTGTTGTCTATATATTACACTTTACTGTCATCAAGTTACCTGCATACTATTAGTAGTTCAGCACTAGGTTGGACATTTTTTGGCTTCTAGAATCATAAGCTTAATAAGTTAGGTCTTGGTTATCATACAACATAGGACTTCATAGTCCGGATCATAGGGTTATCTACTCAATTGTTTACTATTTTTAAAGAAGTAGGCTATCATAAATAAAGAATTTGCTGCCATTTTAATGCATATTATGTTATAACACATATTAAATGTCTTTCAGGCTTTTCAATTACACATGCTACTAACTGTGACGTTTGGTTTACAATATTATAGTGTTCTATTGACAACACAATGGGTATTATTGAGATTGACCTTTTTTTCAGTCTTATGACTTCGAAATCAGAAAATGCTACTTTTGATATATTACTAATACTAAGTTTGTTTGAGTACTAAAAGAGTGGAAATGTATTTTTGAATGATTAATATAAATAATAATCTAGACATACTATGGGTTTTCTCCCATCACCCTCTGAACATTAAACTGTAGCTAGGTTATACAATCGGTAACTACAATGACGTATCGAGGTTTCTGAAGACTGAAGTAAGTTTACAACATTCCAAACTTCTCATATCTTTGCCGAAGAAAACCTTTTTATGAAAGTAAGAAGAGCTGCTAACTTAATACTGAGACTAGAGATTGTAAGTAAATACTTCAGGCTATTATTTTTGTATGTGTTAGCACCTCTGCCGCAATAGGGCAAGGTGGCTGGCATGTTGTAAACGTTATACCTGAAGTCGCACTAAATATTAACATATGTACGTGGACTACTAGTATTGTTACGTTAGGTTTTAATATAGGCTATATATTTATGTAGGTCATTAAATATGATATTAATAATTTTACGTGTCGGGGACTTATTATATCTGGTTGAGGTTAGGGTTAGTTTAATGTGTTTTTTTATTACCAGTTAAAATTTTACTTATCACAAACAAGTTAAATTAAGTTGGGAAACAAAAGTGAATTATTGCAGCAGCTACCACAAAGATAAGCATTTTTTTCAGTAGCTCCAAGACCGGCAATTGTCATTATTATTAAAATCACTTAGGAACAAAATTACATTTGGAAGGTCTTGGTTAGTTCACAATAATTACCATACAATGTTGTGGTAAAACCGGTTCTACACGATTCTATGAACGCTCCCTCCAACGTTTGAGACAAGTAAGTTTGACAGATGGTAGGGTACAGCGAATGTTCCTGCTACACGGTGAATCGAATGTTTGATCAAATATTTTAGAAAACAGTTTGGTACAAACCTTTGACCAGTTGCAAAAATGGATGAGGATGATAGTCTATAATAATATATATTGTAATTGTACACATTTATTGAGTTAAGAATCCCCACAGCATATTTAGCATAGACCATGAATAATAAATAGATCTTGCATCCATACGGGGGCTGTGTGCCGGAAAAGGTTGTCGCGAAAATAGTACATGATCGCGCCGCGAGGTAGAGCTAGGGAGAAATCATTGGTAGCATTGGTGTTTCATACAGCTTCCGTCGTTTCCCCAATAGATAACGCCACTATCGTCGAATTTCCAGTGGAACAAAATATTGCATTGAATCTGAGTTCTATTAGGTTATCCAGATACAGTGTATTTAGGTAGGCCTAGATCATATTTGTTTTTAAGTAGTAATTTTTTTAATAATATTTAAAATTGTAGTATCTAATTAATCTGCCTTTGATTTTGCACGTAAACTTACTAGGTATGAAATATAAATTGTACCCTGCTTACATGTAAAAATTTAAATGAATAATAGTACTGATTAAAAACTAAACACAAAGATAAACCTAAACAAGATGGGTCGTGGGCAGGTATGGAGAGTAAATAGGCTAGTGCTTCATATGTACGAGTCGTGTAGCCGTTGAGCCAAACCAACAAACATTTTCCTTCAAACGTTGGAGGCATCTCTTAGACTCGATGAAAAATACCAACATTGGCCAGAACATGGTCAAATGCAAACGTTCACCATTGGACGCTCGTAGGTTTGAACAACGGCCTCACGATGTGATGAACCATCAAACGTCCAACGTTGGAAGTTGTTCGTAGCATCGTGTAGAACCGGCTTAAGAGTAAAAGATACTGGGATGGACCAATCCTATCTGACATAATATAGACTTTGGGTTAAATTTTATGACCTAAGCCTTGCGAAAAATTGACATTCATATCTTTCTGTTATAATATATAGCTCAATAGATTAATTAAATAGGGGCAACCTTTAAGTCAATTTGAGCCCCTTCCATCTTAAAAAGGTGTGAACAGCATAATGAACAACAAAATATGTGTAAAAATGTAGATTCCGTGATCAAATTGTTACTTACACAATTATTTGTTTAGTAAGGATTCAAAATAACGTATTTAGTTGTATTATGTTTGATTAATATTAAAATTTGCATCCATATCTTGCATGAATTTAAAGTTTGTATTACTTATTATTAGGCCAGTCGGTAGAGGTAATTTTAGACCAAAAGTTCCAGTAATTTACAATATGGCAGATTTTTTTTTATAAATACATTCAAGTATGTAGATTAACATAAAAAAAAGTTTACCAGTCTATCAATTTCCCAAAGTCAAAAAAAAATCGATTATCATTTTTTCCCCGATTATCCTTAATATTTCGAGCTGGGATGAAGATAGAGAAAAATAAAAAATACCACCGTGTAGGGGAGGTATTTTTCAACAAAAAAGGTCATATGTATTTATTTCGTCCGAGCAATGGTTTGTCTGGAAAAAATTCGAAAATGCAGGTATGTATTTTGCAGCAGGGGAAATCACTAAAAGGGGACATCTTATTCATATATGAAGCGTTGGCTCATTCTAAATTGGCCAAATTTTAATATATCGAATTGAAACTTGACGTAGGAGTTAAAATATATATTTTAAACATTTATGCTGAGTCTCAGCTTGTTACTTGAAAATGACCCGATCTAGGAGTCGATTTCGATTATCGATTTTAGGAGTACCGGACCCACGAACTAATTTCAATCTATTCCAGTTTCGTCAATTTTTGGAATATCAACACCAAATTTGTTTTAAAAGTTGAGTACACCAGTATAAATATTCTTAGTAAGTATGAAAGATTTTTTTCTTGTTATTTTTAAAAACGAGGCTTGGATTCAACGACTCCATTTTCGACATTTTTGAACATATCGATTTAAAAATTGGTACAGAAGTTACAAATACAATTGTTTTTTGCTATCCTTATTTTAAAAACTATATTTTCAAAAATGACTAATCTGCAGCTGATCAACTCAAGCGTTTTGATGAAAAATCTAAAAAGGTCTAAAATTATACTTTTTTAATTTACTTGTGCTTTTAAAAGTAAATAATGAAAAAGGTTTATACTCCTTGAACTTGTTTGAATATATATATTTAACTTGTAAAAAAACTTTCAGGTTGATATTTTGAAAATTCTATAAACTGGAGCCGATTAAAATTAGTTCGTGGGTCCGGTACTCCTAAAATCGAGAAACCCATTGATGAGTCAAGTGGCTCTAGATCGGGTCATTTTCAAGATAACAAGCTGAGACTCAGCATAAATGTTTAAATATATATATTTTAACTCCTATGTCAGGTTTCAATTTGATGATATATATTAAAATTCGGCCAATTTAGAATGACCCAACGCTTCATATATGAATAAGATGTCCCCTTTTAGTGATTTCCCCTGCTGCAAAATACATACCTGCATTATAGAATTTTTTCCAGACAAACCATTGCTCAGAGGAAATAAATACATATGACCTTTTTTATTGAAAAATACCTCTCCTACACGGTGGTATTTTTTATTTTTCTCTATCTTCATCATAGCTCAAAATATTAAGGATAATCGAAAAAAAATGATAATCGATTTTTTTTTCGACTTTGGGAAATCGATAGACTGGTAAACTTTTTTTATGTTAATGTACATACTTTAAGGTACTTATAAAAAAAAAAATCAGCCATATTGCAAATTACTGGTAGTTTTAACCTATACCGACTAGGCTATATTGGTATATTTTTTAGGTTATTTTGAACTTTTTTTTTTACAGTGCCTTATACACTATCAAGTTTGTTTAAGTGTAAAGAAATACAAGAGTTCTTATTTTATTAAAATAATAAAAGTAATATAATAGGCCTATGTATATAAAATTATACCTAATACAAATTTAATGACACATGTTTTACTTTTTACTTTCTCACTATACTATTGTATAGAGAAAGTATAGTGATCGCAAAAAAAAATCGATGTTGAGATTTTTGTGGAAATATCCGTTTTGGGACCTCCTGAGTCCAAAAAAGTGGTTTGTACAAAATGTCTGTCTGTATGTATACAAAGCTAGAGTGGAAACTATTTAATCGATTTCAAACAAATTTGCACCAGACATGTAAAGTAGGCCTATATAGATGCACGAAAATTTTTGAAAAACAACCCCCTTTTTTGCAAAAAAACCCTAAAAAAATCAGTTATTATTTTTTAAAATAAAAAAACGGCTAACGATTTTGATAAAATTTGGCTTATTTGTAGCCTTTAATGTACCCTAGCCTATGCAAGAAACCCATCTTTCTAAAAATTCTCGTTTAGCTAATAATAATAATAATAACAGATTTTTGGGGGTTTTTTATTATGGTGTTGTTTATGGTTTTTTATTATTTGTTGGGCCATAAATGGTGTTGTTTTTCAAAATTTTTCAAAACATTTTTTCGTGCATCTATACAGGCCGAATTGACGTGTTTGGTGCAAATTTGTTCGAAATGGATCGAATAGTTTTCTCACTAGAAAATAATAATAATATTTATTAGTTAATCTTCTACTTTAATAAAAAATCACCTCTCCTACCCCACCCTACAAGTCACAGTGAATCTGTTTAATAATTTAAATATGTTTGTGAGTAAGTATGTGCCAGTTCCTGGTACCGTTTATTTTTATATGGTATAAACCCAATCAATGAATGTTGCATTTTTGTGAATGCCATTAGTCTACTTTTAAAAAGTACATGCATATTACAAATCCAACTCATGTTTGTTTTTTTAAAGAATATTTTAAACTGGAATTTTAAGATTGCGTGACGCGACTGTTTATAGGAATTTTTTTCAGTAAAAAATGTAAACATTGAAATGTGAACCTGTACCGTTTCCTCCCAATATTTAGCACTAATAGGCTATATTCAGAATAAACTGTTCACATTCATTTTTATATTACGCCTATCAACACTAAAACCTGGAGATACAAAATTAAAGGAAAACAAAATTTTCCCTTTAAAATTTAGTTTTAACCCTCTAACTGTCAGACCACTCAACTTGAGTGGTCTCAGTGCGCCGTAGTAGTGAATTGAGTAGTCTGTAACAATTCTACTTTTAATGAATATTTCATCCACTAAAAATCATGCAATCACAATAAATCAAATACCATTGGAAAGGTAATGATCTAAACTTTATTTTTTGTATTTACAAGTTTTTTCTAAAAGGTATTTACATACGTAATCATCGTTGCAGTTTATTAGTTTTCTAGAAATCAATCGGCGCCCGTAAATTCACCGTATTTCACAACGAAATAACGCCTCTTTCTTCCCTCTCTAAAGCCCGCCCAGTACTTTTTCTAAATTAAGCCTAGATATCGTTGGATTCTTCGCAATTTCCCCTACCTAATTCTGCCATCCAATCAAAAATCGGACACATAATTCTAATGTGGGACGTTTTGTAGACTGTTGCAATTGGTCAGTTTTTCAACCAATAAACAGCGTTACGTATTACACGTGATATCTGTTGACTACAATCTATTTTTTAAGGTTTTTTTATATCTTTGTAAACATAATACTTCAAGCTAACTTTCCCTGTAAACCAAATATGCTATATTTGAACAGTTTGTTGTGTAGGACCGTGGGAAAGTGACTGCTAATTCTCAACTAAGGTTTGAATTTGAACCTTAACGGCTTTTTATAACATGGCTAAACATAGGAGTTTGCGCGTGCATCTTGTATAGCTTGAATGGACGAGAGATTTCTGTATTTGTTCTCACTTTTGTTTTTCAAATAATTCTAAGTCAAACACTTTTATGAAAAGATAATTTACAAGTATACAGTTCAATTCTTTGATTTATTCTCTACACTTTGTTATAATAATATTTCAGTTTTAGGTAAAGCAAATATTCCTAAATGATGTTTCAAACTAGGCCTAGTTTTGTTAGCAGTCGTGTAGAAGGAACATAAAAACTGGTGTTTTCAAAATAAAAAATATAAAATTGATAAATGTTTTATACAGTTCTATTTAGAACTAAATTATGAAACTTTTTTACGCTTACGAAAAAATTACGAAGAATGTTTACTACTTGTTATGTAGGCCTAAAGTTGAACATTTTCCTTACGTTACTGAACATTTTTTGTTTCTTGAGCTAATAACTTTTACAATTTTACATCAATAAATTTTTTAATTGCATATATGAATTCTTTGAACATTTCTCTACAAAAAAAGTACAGATCACTTTTGGATTGGTATACAAGTACTATATTTGGCGAATTTTTAAAAATGTGTTTGCTCACGCACCGAAATGACTTGGCGTTGCAAAACATTAACATTGACAGTTGTAGGGTTAACAAGCACTTTTGGTCTATAGTATAAATCGGATTAAAAATATACTTATACCTAGAACTTAACCCTAAAATACCAACACTTATAAAAGTTTCATTATTCCTAACGCTTAGTCTACGAAACGACGGGTAAAATAAATTAATAAATACTAACAAAGAAAAAAGTAATCTGTTGTATTAGCATTTTAACAACACAAATGACATGTAATACCAACTGATACAATTTGAACCAATTTATTGCTGTTGAACACATTCAAAGCAACACTGACCTTGAAGGTCACCACACATTGCTTTGAACAGCGCTTGTAAAAGAATCGACGCTGAGCAATATTGTACAGGTTGAGTATCAGGAACTTCTCGATGCAGGATGTTGGCATCGCAAAGTTACTGCGACAGACGATGCAATGCTATTCGAAAACTAACACCACTCCCAATGCCTCGTCTACGAGACTACGAGATCACTGTTTTCGAACAAATATACACACACACACACACAACTTGTTTACAATGCACCAACATGGCATCTGGGTGTGGCAAATAAAGGTACTGGGGGCGGACACTACAACGTAGCGGGGAGGGTAAACAAAAAAACATGGCAACGTTTGTACTGAGTAACATACTAAAATACACTAGCTTTCTTTATCTTCGGTTAATGGTGAAATAAGGTATACGGTAGAGCAGACAGACCTGTTTGCAATAGAATTCATGTTACTAAAATATTATGCAAATGTTGTAGTAAAATAATTTCTAAATATTTGGTCATTTGAGTTGGTCATGGAAATGAATTACCAACATTTTGCATGACCTGGTGGAGCATTTTGCAATAGACTATTAAAAGTTATATTTCTCGACATAACAAAGTCTAATGACATGTTTGGAGGCACTAAAAGTACTTTAATTCTGCATTTGGAAATAATTACACCTCTTACGGCATTTTGTTATAAAAGACGTTAGAATGAAGTAGGTATTATAAAGAAATGACAAAAGTATAATTGTTCTTAAAGACTTTGGAACCCATTAAAATAGAGAGGAAGTTCAATCAAAATGTAATGTAATCTTCTAGAAAATATATTTTTTACTCTAAATCCATATTGATTATTTTAGATGTCACGAGTGCAGAGGGCGCTATTAATGGATGATGGCAGTGGATGTGCTGACTCGGATATCACCATTAAGCTGGGTAAGCATAGTGCGTTTATAATATCTAAGCAAGAATTCAATGTCTTTATATGATAAATTATAATCAGGGTTGGATAAAACACGGGGGCTTAGCTTCACTACAAAAGTAACTGGGAGTCATTTATTGTGTCTTATCCGAGCCCGACTAACCGAATTCTGGGTTAACCGAGGTAGTAAAAAACAAACAAAAAAAAGTTCGGTTTGCGGTAGATGCATGCGTTAAAGTAACCGCGCAAATTGAAATCTGCATATAGCGGTAAATCTACTGTACTTATATCAGTCACATACTGTTTCGTCAAAATGATTCCGGTAAATAAAACACAGTTTTTAATCATTATTAAATACTGTACTAATCATCAATAGGATTAGGATTTTTTATGCTTTAAGGTATTTTGACCGATACAACTACACTGTTTATGCAAGAGAATAATAGATTTTCTAAATAAATAACATAATTAATATACAGTAGAGCGTCGAAAATCCGAACTAATTGGGACCGAGGGGGTTTGGAAGATTATCAATTTGTTCGGATTTTTGAAAATAATCAAGAAAAAGCCACTTAGGCTAAAATATATGCCCTTTAATCGATTAACGTGGTTAAACAGTACAAGAGGTAATGTAATTACAATACAGTTTGTAAGACTACTTACATATTATGATTTAGAAGAACCTGCATGTACACAGTAGGGCCAACATGATTACACATTATGTAACTTTCATTTTTTTTTTTTTTTTTTTTTTTTTTTTTGTTTAAAGGCGAAAAACCTGGGTGGTTATCATCGCCTTATGTAACTTTCAATTACAGTACAGTACATAGTTAAAAGTTCACTTGTACATTGTAGTAAAAAAAAAAAAAAAAACTGTATAGTACACTACAAACTGTATGTAAGGCGCGCTGTTATAATGATTACACTACGAGAAATGAATAAACTTTCTGTATGTTTACTGCTAGCGCTAAAGCACCTTATTAGCGTGACATTGAAAATACTGACAGCCAGTCTGATGTGAGGGTGTGTGAGAGCAGGTATTAAGAAGTGTTTTAAAATAGATAATAATGTCAAACTGCGATGAAGATTTTTTGAAATTTTTAACGACACAATAATTGGAATTTACGAAAACAAAATTTTTGCAGGGGCAGCCTTAGAATGCGTTCAGATTTTGGCAGCCTTAGAATGCGTTCAGATTTTTGACGTTTCGGATTATTGACGTTCTATTGTATTTATAAGTAGTGAGTGAACTAAATAAACAATCAAACAAATGACTTGAAAAAACAATAATATTAATCGGATAGTCGGATACACTTAGTAGCATAGTAATAGTAGACAGACGTCTGTGATTATTGTTTGTGCGATGGTGTGATGTCATCATTCCTTATCTTGGCTTGGCTTGCACCTGCTTCCTGCTTCTGTCCGACCTTTTGTGTCTGAATTTTACCCTACTTGGCTTATCCCCGGGGCACTCACACGTCTCCTTTAGTTTTTTTTAATACAGTAGAGTTGATTTAGTATCAAGTAAACCCTCTCTTAAAACGTTGCGTGTGTCATACTCATACTGCATATCGTTCATTAGTTTTCAAGTGAGTTCTGTTAAACAGAAAACACTTATGGACTTCTTTTAAAAAAAATTTCTGGAACATGTACTGTAGTCTATGTATATCTTTTATCATTTTGTGTTTTATTTTCATTTGGACGTTAGTTTTTCATTTGATAATACAGTAGGTACCTTTTTTCACAACTTTGACTACTTTTTCATTGATTTCACCAGTTTATTGTATGTTTCCCCTCTCGATTTTTGACATAGTCCGTGTTATCCGAAGTGCCCTTGGTCCACATTACCTCGGATTACCCTTGGTCTACTAATAATAACGTTCTACAATGTTTATTAACTTCAACATCGGTGCAGAATAAGTTCAAAAGACCAATTGAGGTTTTGTTGAGCTGGGAAATTTAGGCTGGGTTGGATAAAATATCCTCAAAAAATAAGGAAAACATCATTATTTTGGAGAAAATTAAATAATAAATGAATAGAAACAAAAGTCAGCCGAATGGGTTTGTTTACTATATATATATATATATAGTACACACACACACAGTGTGTTGCCTACTTTCGTGCCAGTTGATGAATGGCTGTTTTCCGATTCTTGACTGGTTACAAACAGCTGGTGTTGTAATACAGTAGTGGTCATAGAAATTGCATCACCTATGATTGTTATCTTTTTGATCCTAAAAGTGTAAACAGATCCTAAATAAATAAATGTATTGCAAAGCCTAAGAATAAAGATGAGCTGAAACAGGCAATCGAAAAAGTGTGGAATGAGGAGATTAGTGACAAAATCATAAAAAATTTGATCGAGATCAACAGGATCGTCTCAGTTATCACGGCTAATGGCGGTTCGACAAAATACTAGTTTATATTAATATTTTAATAAATATATTTTTAATGTTTTTATACAATTTTTCCAAATAAATTCATATGAGTATGTAAAGAACAATTTTTTCTTGAATTCCTCGTTAACACTAAACATTTTATTTATCATTTTATGAATGTTATTTATTTTTTATTTCGGTTTTAACCTTTTTTTATGGCTCATAACATTGCAAAACATTTTAAAATTATCAAAAGGTAAGAACAACATTGGTTTAAGGAGATCCTTCTTATTTTTAAGTGATGCAATTTCTATGACCACGGCTGTAATTTCTTTAGATATTAATATTCCTAATTACTATGGTACCTGTATGCAAATTTTGTCAGCTATCACACAAATGATATTATTCAAGCTATAATAACTAATCACATAACCATATTATACATATTTTTATTAGTACATACATAGTATTAGTGATGTTTTTCATTGATTTAATTTAAACTTCTTACCGAAATTGGAAATCTGTCTTTAAATTCTTACGATGTGATGACTTATTTATTTGTTCGTTTCCATTTTCATTGCGTACATAGGGATTGGAGTTATTCGGTCGCCTGTTGCGATTGGGGAAATTTTTAGTGACAAAAAGTCTGTTAACATTTTCTGCACTGCTGAAATTCAGAATAAAACTGTTTCTTTTGTGTTTAATTTTGTTTAAAAAAATCAGGTTGGATGTATGTATCATGCTGTCCTATAATGCTGCTATACCAACAAGTTGAATTAAATTAATAATCTGATGACATAGGCATTTTTTTGTATGGGTCAAAGTCACAAAATGTGAGTTTCAAAAAGTAAAAAAATTTTAATTAAGTATTTGATTTTATATAAATATATAGCAGATTAGGTAAATAACATGTTCAGGAACCTTATCTCACATATTGTAGCTAAGCTAAATTTTATGAATTTCTTTATGGACTTTTAGTGTAGCCTACCGAAGCATCAATGGAAACAAACCGGTCACGCTTGCTAAATCGGCAAAATATTATTTTGAGGTTAGCTTAAAAATATAATAAATAATATCTACATACCCAATAAATTTTTGTTAATAATTCTGTATAAAAATTATACAATATGATTTTTAATTATTTAATATTTTACTAAACAATTCAAATAAATTCACTCCTTACATAACTTCCCTACGAAAATAGACAATTTTATTAATAAAATATGACAAAGTGGAAGAGAACATTTGTAATAGACAAACCATATAATGAACGTTTATATAAATGCACAGTACAGGCGAACTTGATCGCAGGACTGTTGAAGCTTGCGTTAATCACACAAGCCATGTACAGCACTCTCAAGAAAAAAATGGCGATAAGTTAACTTATATCTGTGTATGGTGTGAAAGTAAAATTCACAAAAATGTGGTTTTTTGATGTAGGAGGATAATGATTGATATGTTAAAGTGAACTTCGAGTGATACAGAGTTGGTGTACGCTTCGACATTAAAATCTGTCGAATATATTCGAAGTAACGTGAACTTATAAAAATACGACCACGAGGCGGTCTTTTGGAGTGTCGAAGTTGTGTGTGTGACTAAAATATCCTTTGTAATCCGATAAATCCTAGGTTAAAAAACTTGTGTGAACAGTTTCGTGAGTATTAATGGCCATAATATTTAATAATATCAGTCTGCATTTCAAAATTTTAAACTTTTTTAACATGTAACTTCACTTAATTTGATATTGCGTCATAACTTAGTAAACATAATTGTAACTGATATCTTGTATAAATTTTTGATAGTTTGTTTTGTTTGTATCAAGATGATGATAAACTTGTTTGTACATAATTATTTTCTCATAATGTGTGAGTAAAAACATAGTTGTTCCGCCACGATGTCTTGAATTCTTTCGTTTAACCATGGCCACCCATTAGTGAGTACTTTGCAGTCAAAGACACACGACCTGAGAAATTAAATTTACAGTAGAATATTTTTAGAAATAATTATATATGCATAAATAAATATGAGAGCATGCAAATAGGTTATATGTGGATTATTAATTTTTTTTATATAAGAGTTAAGTGAAGAAGTTTTATAAGGTTTTATAAAGGAGGTTTTAAGGTGTAAGGTGGAGTTGTAAGTTAGAGTTAAGGTGAGTCACGTGGTGAATAATTTTTGTAATGGAGGTTGAAGAGTGAGGAGTGTTTTTTATGATTAAGGTTGTATAATGAGCGACGATTTTTAAAGGTGAACAAGTATATGAAGTATAGGCTAGGTGAGCAATAATCCACATATAACGTTTTTATTAATCTGAACATTTTTTTATTTTTCAAAGTTTTTCGACGACCCATTTTTTTAACATTTTATTTTATTTTATTTTTGTAACCTTCCGTTACAGACTCCCGATTAACAGTGAGCGGATTAACTGTGTTTCGGCTTAACGGCGTGCCAGAATAAATAAATAAATGTAAAGTTTGCTGTATTAAAACAAAAAAGCAGAACTGAAATGAGTTTTATGAATGTTTAAAAATTGTTATAAGTATACAATCATATTATAAAGTGTTTGTGTTTAACAGTTAAAAAACTATTATTGAAGTCGTAAATAAGTCAACGTTGAAACCTGCAACGTTTAGCGCGCAAGGTTCATCCTCCTGGTAGGCATGCCATTACGCAGAAGGTCTGCTGGAATTCTTGGAGAGGGAAGAAGACAATACGCAGTGTGATTTATTAGTGTTGCGTAAAATTAGATCAAGCATTATAAGAAAAGAAGCAAATGCCAAAAAACAAAAATCTATCAAGGAATTTTTTCCTAAATTACAGTAGAGTTTTTGACATTACTTATTTTGTTTTGAAGAAAATGTAAATAATTTTGTGTAATATATGTGAGTGTGTGAAATTAATTTTTCTTCAAATTAAAAGGTACAGTACCAAGTAAAACTTCACTTTTTAGTGTCATTATTAAACCTAAGCCTTCCCTAGAGCTAAATATTAGGCAGTTATTTTAGACTCACAATCGTTTTTAGCCATTTCAAGGTCGTTTTAGGCTATTTGTGGATTAAAGGTGATTTAGATTTTCGGCGAAACCCCTGCCACCCATTATCCCCATTAATTGGGAGTCTACTGTATTAAAAACAAAGCAAAGTAACTTCTTGAATTAATATGTAAAACAGCACAATCTTTAATAACAAAATCTTTAATAATTCCAGATAAAACATAAACAAAGGATATAATTACTAAAAGTAGAAAATAAACAAAACGGTCATGTAATACCACGGCGGTCACGCTACCGATTTGTACGTGACCGCTTTGTAATTATCAAGTAAAACTCAGTGAATTAGCATTAATATTTAACATAGGTTTGTCTTATTGAGTTTAGGATAAAGACAACCAATGCACAACTAACTAGACATGTTGGTTACTACTATACTACTGCAATATTTTAATATATACTTAAACTATTTACATGACCGTTTTGTCATGCAATTAAAATGTAAATCCACATAAGCACAAAAATTCACATTTTTGGCAATTTTAACAAAAGATTTAAAAAAAAAACTAGAGAAATTGTTTTTATAAATATTTTAATTTTGTTTTATGTGTTTATTCAATAAGCCAAAAACTAATAAAAAAAAAAAACAAAGGAAAATTTTACTTTTTATTTTGATTACTTGATATGGAATGACTCTATCAAATAACTACATGTTAACTGCTGGCTATAAGATGCAAGAAGAGACTGTTGATGCATTAAATTTTTAAACAAATTTTACCTTGGTTTTTTAAGCGTTTTCATAAGGATTGTTTTACTCCTTGCATGCCCATTGGTGTTAAAACTAAGGGTGCGCCCACTTAAGGGATTCATAAAATGTTACTTATGTTAATAATTTTTATTTAAGTAAGTCTAGTTTCTGGTGAAATATAAAACTTGGCTTTTAGGATTGAGGAATACTACTTATTATAGGAAGTAATGTGTAAGTTCAGTTAAGGGTCGGCTCTAGTGAAACAGAAAGCAACCTGCGACTCCCTATAGCGGCGGTAGGTTACGCGGACATTGCTCATCCTAAATCCATTTAAACCCCGCAATTATTCAAATAGCGTTTTTTTTTTAAATACCAAACTCTTGGGGACAAAATTCTTCATCCGAATGGCTTGGTAATTTTTCGCTATAATTAATAGTTACAAAGTAAAACATATTTAAAATCACCCTATAGCGGCGGTAGGTTACACGGATATTGCTCAGCCTAAATCCATTTAAAACCCGCAATTGTTCAAATAGCTATTTAAAAAAAATACCGAAATCTTGGGGACGAAATTCTTCAGGCGAATGGCTTGGCAGTTTTTCGCTATAATTAATAGTGACAACATAAAAAAATATTAAAAATCAATGTTTTAAATTGTTAATAAATATTAAACAAAATATTTTTCTCAATTTTTAAAAAGCCATTTGCATGCATATTGACCATAGCTTTAAAATGACATATCGTTTATAATTTTCCGATCAAAACTAAAGGAAAAATTTGGATTTTAATTTAACATTGGTCTTATGGAGTGTCAGCCAACATGGCCGACCCTTAACTGGACTCAGAGTATCTAAACACTAAAAGTGAACATGTACTGTTGGAACTAAAAGTAAAAATACTGTACAAGAAATGTGATTTATTTACAGAATAACTAACTCTCAATGGTATCAGTTTTTTAATACACCATTTTTTTGGGATGTCATGTGAGTATTGACATTCACAACTGTACTCTCAGTACAGTATGTCAAGGGAGACAACCCAAAACATTGAATTTTTACAAACTGCTTCCTTTTTATTATTTATTAATACAATTGTGTTTATCATTGTAGGGTATTCTGAAAAATTTTAAATTATATTATAAAGTATGATTTTTCTAAATTTTTGCAAAATAATATTGCTTTTAGCACTACTTTAAGATGCTGCACTCCGAGGTGTTGTAAAGACTATATAGGCATGAGTTACACTACTGTTCATGGAGCTGGTCAGAGAAGTGGATATAAACTTTCCAATAACTTATATATAGTTTTTGTTAACTTGATACAGTATGCAAAAATTTGATGAAATTATTTAGAAAATATGTTATAATACTTCTTTGAATTTTAGAATATGAGGAATCGAATCCGTTGGAAGGTGCTTTGTTGAGCCCTTCTCCATATCATTTGTTGGATCATGAATACGGACAGACACCACAAAACCAAATCATGCAAGGACCTCCTACAGAACCACCTCGCTCACAGGTAGGAAAACTCAAGTTATGGTACTTTCAAATTTAAAAAAATGTATGACATTGTTTTGACACTCTGATAATTATTTTCTTTTTGCAATTTTTTCAAAAATTCTGTTTGATAGTCAATTAATGTAATTTATTTTCTTAATTATTCAAGTTTTTCGTTGGGCATATGTAAATAAATATTTACAAATACAGAAAAACTTGGTAATACAAGCAAAAGTGGACCCAAATCTATGACGGATGATAACAAATTTGGATAACAGTTTAACTGGATTGGTATAATTATATTAGTGTTAATATCAATATAGGCTAAATTTGACATAATTATATATAGGCCAACCATTCTACCAAACTTAACCATGTTATTCAGCTGGGCAAAACTAGCAATGGTACAATTTAACATATGTGTCCTATTTTTTTAGTTTAGTCCTTTGTTTAGAAGTTGTCTATATAAGTGTTTTTGCGAAACAAATTTATCATGAACGGCTTAGGATAAATTCGTGAAACTTAGCATGGAGGTTTATCACATTAGTTTACACAAATGTACAAAATTAAATTTTCCTTCAGTTATCCGTTTCGAGATGGCGGCAGTTCAAACTTTTCAAAGTAAAATATCTAAGAAACTAAATATTTTATGAAAAAATTTAGATTATTTAAAACAAATCCAACGGTGTATCATTTTGTATTATTGTACATATAATAAAATATTATGTATAATTAACTTTAATTTAGGATTGACTGAGGCTGCTGATTGTATGAATTGTGGTGTAAGTACAATAAAATGTACTCGGGGAATTTAAACAATAAAAAGTAACCATGTACTGTTTCCTCTCAGTATTTATCGATATATTCCGAGGAAATTGTTCATGTCAACACTAAAATCTGAAAATAAAATTTAAAAAATTATGGCTAGCACATAGCAAAGAATGCATATTTTAAATTAAATCTATTTGTGCTGGGGTAAAATAGTAAAATACATCTGCTTTCTTTGTCTTCTGTGGATGGTCATGTTAGGAGTCCGGTAGTAGAGGAAGAGGCAGAAATGTTTGCAATAGAATGTTTTAAAATGTAATGCAAATGAATACTGAAATAATTTCAAAATATGCCGTCAATTGGTCAGGAAAGTTGAGTAAAAACTAAGAAAATTTATTACCAACATTCTGTAGGAATCCTGTCGGAGCATTGATTACACATCATCAACTGTAAAGAATACTATTAATATGAACAAAGTCTAGAACATGTAACACTTACAGCCATGTAACAGGAATATTATGTGATGACACAAAACAATAAATACCCATAATGACTAAAAACATAGAGGTGTGGTCTGATGAAAGTAAAAGACGCAATATATAATGGTAAACATTTATAATTCTTATATACATGTATAAATTCTTTTATGACGCAGGATAATTAAAGTAGAGTCATTTAAATAAGTATAAAGTAAAGAATAGGCAGACTATTAATAAAGTTCCTGATAGCTAAAAACAGTGGTGCAGTTAAAACGAACAATTGAAAAGACAAATAAATGATCACATAATGAACGATTTAAATAATTAGAAACAGTAAAGTTAAAAAAGAAAACCATATGTAAAAAAGCATATTATAGTATCAGCGTATATGTCAATGCACAGAGTGAACATGAACTTGATTATAATGCTCATGAGGCTTGAATGGATGCAGAAGGCCTTGTACTGCATCCTGAGACTTCAATAAAGTATGGTGTAGACGTCACACGTATGGTAAAATGTGAGAAGAGTGTTTTCCAATAAAAATGTAGTTTTTGCGAGATTGGAGTAACAAATGTTACATAAAAGTGAAATAGGAGTGTTCCAGCGTTGATGTAAGCTTCGGCAGAAAAATTGATGGTGTTTCTTCGACGAAAAGTGAACTTATAAAAATTTGACCATTTGCTTAGCTAAGTGCGCATTATAAAAGAAGCGTGTTCAAGATATTAGTGAAATCCTAGGTAAAAACGTTAAAGTGAACGATTCCGTAAGTAGTAATGGCCATAAGATTTAATTATTTCAGTCTGCAATTTTAAAATTTAAACTTTTTTAACAAGTAACTTCATTTTTATTCAATTGCGTCACACTTTGTAAGATAGGCTTAGTAATATCTTGTATAAATCTTTGACAATTTAACTTGTTTGCTTTATGATGATAATGTATTTGTTTGTAAATAATTATTTCTCTATGATGTGTGAGTAAAAGGTTAGTTGTTCCGCCACGATGTCTTAAGTTCTTTCAGTCAACCATGCACATCCACTAGCAAGTACTTTACAGCCGAGAACCAAGACCTGAGAAATTAAAGTTAATGTAGTATAATATTAAAGGTAATTACAAATACATAAATGCTAAGAGAGCATACAAATAGGTTATAAATGGATTATTAAATTTTTTATAAGAGTCAAGTGAAGGTGATTTTTTAAGGTTTTTATATGAGGTTTTAAGGTGTAAGGTGGAGTTGTACGTTGATGTTAAGGTGGAGTTCTACGTTGAAGTTAAGGTGAGACATGTGATGTATAATTTTTTTTATGGAGGTTGAAGAGTAAGGAGTGTTCTTGATGATACTTAAGTTATTTTATGAGCGACGATTTCTTTTTAAAGGTGAATAAATATATGAAGTAGAGGCGAGGTGAGCAATAATCCACATATAACGTTTTTATTAATTTGAACATTTTTTTTTATTTTTGCAACTTTTTCGAAGACCAATTTTTTTTAACAGTTTATCTTATATATATATTTTATATATTTTTGTAACCTTCAGTTACAAACAACATAATCATTATATGTTATCGAATATGAAAAGTTCAATAAAGAATTAGTTCAGTAGAAATCCATAACTAAACATCAAAACAAGGTTTAAAACTGTTGATAAAGTAGGGTAATGTTATAATCATTCTACAATCATCTAATTCATTTTAACGTGTTATCTAATTCTACATACTATATAAAAAAAAATTAGTAAAAAGCCAATTTTTTATATATATATGTATGGGCGTATTTAAATTCCAGGATTTTATTGGCAATAATCAAACGATGTTTGTCCAGGCTGTTAAACGTCGCCTCAATATGGAATCAAGCGGAGACGAAGGATTCAAGACACCAAAGTCAACTAAGAAAATGAGGACGGCGTCAGCTAGTCCGGCTAATAAAGGCAAGGTTTAATCTAAGCCAATTTTAGAATGATACTAGAAGTTTATTTGTAAACTATTTAGCTTCGTTATATAGAAGACAGTGTTAAAAATAAGACCACTTACAATAACTTCAGATTAATAAAATAATAAACTTTTGTCTGTAAAATCTATCATTTTAACCAAGAGCTGGTGAGCTTTGATTTTTCGGCTGTCTATAAAAGTTTCAGAGCTATGCGAATCCAGAAATTCTAGATCGAATCCGAATAATACTTTTTCAGTCATTTCGAATCGAATCCAAATAATACTTTTATACTAATTACGAATCCGAATCTCAAGTCTACGAATTCAAATCTACCCCGAATCCTCCAAAGTTTTTCGAATTGATACTATTATATTAGAAAGACCTCAAGGTATTTATAAAAATTATTATTTATTGGACGGTGTGCAGCTTATTTTAAAATTAAATAATATTTGAAACTAAAATTTAATCCAAGTCCAACTTCTTTTTATTCGGAATTTAACACAATCAAATACAGCCCACTTACTAACTGGTATCATAATTAATTTAGTTAATAATTATTATTAAGTGAATAACATAATACAACTTTAATAGGCTAATTAAATCAGGTAATGTCAAAAATTAAAAAATCAAACTGTTACTCTTATAGGCTGCAGTGAAACATTTAATTCACAGCAGCCTAACATGGTGCAACATCTCTGTACAAAACCGTTAACAACTTTTTTCACATTCATACTGTTTTATGCTTGAAAAATTTTCGAATCTTTTCTCACAATTCTCGATTTTTCAAACCGAATCTGTATTAGCGGATTTGTTTTCGAATACGAATCCGAATATTTTTGCATGGTGGATTCTATTTTCGAACTATTTGCACAGCCCTGAAAAGTTTGAACGACTGGTCAGCATTAGTACCCTACTTCGACAATCAAACATTGCTGCTTATCCATGTAATATAGTATAAAAACAATTGGGTTGACAATGATAAAAAACTGTTTCTGGTCTTTCTTTAGATGCTTATTACACTATCAAAGTTATTCATAAAATATTTGGTAAAACTTATCAAAGATCTTTGATAAAGTTGTGTCAAAGATAACATATTACACCTCTCAAATTTCCTTGATCAGCTGGGTTATTAATTAGATATATTTTGGGGTTATGTTTTCGGTTTATTCGCTCAGTTGCTAAAATGGATCGAGACCACCTGTTATGCTGCTGCATCAAGTGCTTATTTAACCATGGCGGTACTAAAAAAAAAAATTATGAGTGGCTATCAATTCAAAGACGAAAATACTAGGTTAAATACATATATTATTAAAAAATTACAGTTGGAATATCTGTATTTGCAACTTATTATTGGACTATATTTTGAGGTTACCTTAAAAATGTGTACTATATTAATCTTTTAATACTTTATTAGTTTTCTTTTTTGAAAATATTTGTCTAAGATTTATCAAAGTTTGAGGAACAAATTATTTTGTCAAACTATTTAAAAATTTCTTTGATGAAAGAAATTAGACGTTTAGTTGATAGTATAATATGCCCCTTAGACAGATGTGTTTAGTTATAATTTTGGCTGTGGTGCAGATGTTGTCACCGTATTTGCATCGAAGTCTTCCAAGTTTTGTGTTGAATATTGTTAATTTATAATTTGTTAACATATTATTGAATTAATAGTTAATGGTATTTTAAAATACAAGATATTGAAACAATGCTAAATATAATAGTTTTTTTCTTGGCGGCCTTACTATAACCTAATTTTTTTATGTTTAGCCTCCGCTTTCCTGAATGTTTTCTAGTTATTTACTATTTTCATGCACAAATGTCCAATATAACTACTGTATATATTTTCAAAAACTAGTCGGATCAACTAGGACCCGTGGTCTGTATTAATGAAAATCCAGATTAACCAGAGTATGTAGAAAAAACAAAAATAGGTTCTGAAATTGGAAAACAATGTTCTCATTGTCTAGTGTTTGTAATTTAGCATTGTTGGCTTTATTCTGACTATTTAAAAAGTTCTTTGAAATTATTTTGAAACATAAGTTCTCATTATTGTTAATATTTTCAATATTACATTTTGTAGCCATTGTGAAAATCATACAGGATACAATTCGCACAGTGTTAACAAAACAGACGGACACAAGCAAGAGTAAATGTGGCACAATTGTTGTGAATATGGGACAAGTTCATTAGTGTTTTCTGTGACTGAAGCGAATTTTGTTAAGCAGACAAAACATTCTCGTCTTGTTATTCAGATAGTATTACTGTCCCACTGTGTAGTGATTGCTGATGCTTTCAAACATAATGCGTATTGTATTTGACTGCAGATCCTTTCAAACACAAGGTTTATTGTATTTGACTGCTGATGCTTTCAGAAATAATACTTATTGTATTTGACTGCAGATGCTTTAAAACATAATGCGTATTGTATTTGACTGCTGATGTTTACAAAAATAATGTTATTTCTTTTTCATACTCGGTATAACTTTTTATATATTTTTTTTAAACAGTTGGTATTTTTAACATTCATACATTTCTTATGAACATGTTAATTATGTATGTGAAACCTTTAAACTTATTTTTGACTAATGATTAAATTTTCCTTAACCTCTTTACTCATTTAAAAGTGTACAAAATGTCATTAACTAATTCATGACAAACAGATTCAGAAAAGACTCGATGTACAGAAACTGTGGAAACTCAATGCCAGGTCGAACTGGCACTCGTCGCTATTCTTGGGAAAGACCAGATAAGACCTTGTAGCTGTCCTTGGGTTGCATAATGACACAATTTCAAATACTATCTTAAAACTACTTAAAATAAAATTAAGTTTTGTAAACATTTTAATGGAAATGTTTACTAATTTATAAAATTCTGAAAAAAAAACAGATGATTGGAATTTTATAATTTCTGGTTTATATAATTGCTTATAGTTTATAACTTTTGTAATTTACAGGTAAAGGTGGAACATTTACAAGGTACGACACTTCTTTGGGGTTATTGACTAAAAAGTTTGTTGGACTACTGAAGTGTTCTCCCAAAGGTGTTGTTGATCTGAATGTGGCCTCTGAATGTTTAGAAGTGCAAAAACGTAGAATTTATGATATCACAAATGTATTGGAAGGTATCGGCATTTTAGAGAAAAAATCAAAAAACAATATCCAGTGGAGGTAAGTTTGATTAGAATAAAGTGTGCTAGAAATAGTGTTTGTTTAGCTGTATGAAATAATATTTCTTTCATCGGAATATTAGTTTTCCATTTCTGGTAGGTAAAATATTTGTGTTGATTCACTAAAAAATTTAAGGATTTTTATACGGGTAAAATAAGATGTGATTTAATAATAATTAACCAAA